>JANHGB010015719.1:5314-25368 GCA_026283785.1 Coracopsis vasa | reverse complement strand
AATATATTTAGGTGCTTCCATAAGGTTCTGCTAGGCTAAGTTTGTCTGTGGCAAGTTACTTTATTTGGCCGTTTGCTGAGGCACATCCCTCACATTTTCCCAGCAGTTCTATTTTCTTAGTTCTTACAGGAAAAGAAGGAGTTAAAAACTGCTCCTTATTGAAGAGGATGTAAAGAGAAATAATTTGAATATTTGCTTTGGTTTTCCTGGAAAGGTGGAGAAAAGAGTAACAAGTTCTCTTTTATCTGCTGCAAGTGCTTTATTGCCCTTGCTAATACTTTCAGTCAACGAACCTTAAGATATTGTGTAATCAGGAACAGAATGTGCTGCCAGCGGATGCTTAACTTTTTGCGCCTAGTTCACAGCCAGGCAAACTGAAGCAGAGCTAAGGGGTGAAATAAGACCAGCACCTGAGTTTCCGTACTCCTTCCTCATGCACTATCATTATGTTATTCATTGTGAGAAATCAATGTATTCTCCATTTATGACACTTCATGAAATACGGGATAAAGAGTTCTGTAGTTGTAAAAGGTCACCTAGGTGAAAAATAAAAAGACACTTAAAAATGCAGATAAATATTAAATAATACTAAAAAACATTACATAAAAATCCATAGAGATTCTTTCTCATTTTGAAGATTCAATGTCTTTGGGCAGATTACTATGATGTTCACAAAACCAAGTCTGAAATTAGTGGACATCTCCTTGAAAGATTCCTCTGCTCCTAAAGTTTAACAGTAAATACGTTGAGCAATATCCCTGCTGAGTGTAGTGGTTGCCTGCTGCACAGCTGAGAAGAGATTGGTGCTGACAGCTCAGAAACAGCAGTACATGGGTACCTGCTCCAGATGCTATTCCTTCGGTGTTCCACCCCCCCGAGTCTTATGTCCATTGTCATCTTCTTTGGAGTGGTCCTAAACCAAAGTAAACAACTGACATAAGCTGCATAAGCTCGGTAAAAACACTGGTGCACTCAAAGTTAAATTTGCAATGATTAAGCTGAATGCTAGTCTTAGACCCCTGTGTTTCAAATAGTTTGAGCTGCTCTTCCTCCTGTTGAAGTTGGTCAAGGAACGTGTGTTGATGGGCTGTGTAAATTTATGGCAAGGACCCTCCTCAATGTGCTTAGGGAAGGTTGGCTTTCAGTGCTTGGATATACTGAGCTAATTTTTGATCACTATAAATCAATGATCTGGCACTGTTGTGGTTATACAGAAGGAGCCTTAGATCCTGATCTGATTTCCCTTCCTAACAGAGTCTTTTCTGGCTGCCTCAGCAAATGCCTGTGATACAGACAATTGCAGCAAAAGGGTGCTGCTTCCCTGTCTCTGAGATCACTGAGTTTCAAATGGCTGATTGCCCCTAGTGTTATAGTTTTCATCTGGATCATTTGTCCCTGCAAGAGGTTTAATTTATTGGAATTAATTTCATACAGCTGCTGGAATACATCAAAGTGCAGAGAGAGGGAGTTGAGCAAACTCAGCCCCCACAGTGCCTGTTGGGATGGAAGCTGCCATCTGTCTCCCTGACGAGCTGCATTAAGGTTTTTTGCCTGAGAAATCTGTGTGGTTTGTTTCAGTCTCAGACACTGTTCCTCAAAGATGCTCTCTTGAAGTGGCTGATGTCCGATGACAGTGAGCCCTGAGTGGGGTAATCACTGCAGGTAAAAACACAGTAAAGCTGCAGCTCTGATTGAAAACTCACCTCTGTGGTAAGGTGAGAGGAAACCTGCTGATGGCAGATAGCAGGTGGGGCTATGTGGCTCCTTTAAAGGCTTCACACATACTCTGCTGAGCCATTTTGGTATCAGATATTCACTGAGCCTTACACAGTCATTTTCCCCCTATAACATTTTCGTTATGGACCCAGAGTGGTCTATAACACTGCCTGATGGGAGAAAGACATTCTCTACCTGAGACACTCTGTGAGATAGAAGGCAACAGAGAATCTCATTTCTAGCAGTACCTTGTTCACTCTTGTTCTTTCAGCATTTGAGTATTTGCTGATGATTTTGACTTTTTTTGATCTAAGCAGAAAGCGAACTTGTGCTAGTTCAGTTAAAGGCCAGATTGGATGAGGCTTTGAGTAACCTGGTCTCAACCAGATTGCTCCCATGGCAGGGGGGTTGGAACCAGATGGTCTTTAAGGTCCCTTCCAACCCGAACCATTCTATGATTCTATGAAATCAGTGCAAACATTTATTGTTGCAGAGGTAGGAGCCCTGTGCATGCACTGATCTCACAGGTACACAGTACCTTTGCTCAGGAAGGCTTAAAGTTCTTCCCACATTGCTCAAATGGTGAGGTCAGATGAACAGTTTGGAAACATGGTGTTGCCTCTGAGCTGTGCTCTGTTAAGTGACAACATGACATTGCTAAGCCACTGCAGGACAAAGGGTCTTTACTTCACCTCTGCTGAAGACTTTGCTGAGAACCAGCAGCTTCAAGGATGGGAAACATGAGTTGTTCAACACTTTACTGTAGGAGCAGAAGTGACTGCTCGGCCATACCACAATGAAATAGAATTATATATATTTCTATTTTTACACCTGCAGAGCTGTTTGCATGGATTGAGCTTTAACTGGTACAATGCTATGGATGGAAGATCCTATAGGCTTTAGACGTTTTGGGGGGAGAGGGAAGGAATTGTCACTCATGCATTTGAGTAGAGCTCAGCACATGGAGTCCTGACATAATGTGAACATCTAGATATCACTGCAATATAAATGATAAGCAATAGAAATGCAATGTCCTACTAAGACTAATAGTAATGAGGTAGAAGGAAAATTACTACTTCAATGATATAATAACAGCATTTCATGACATACAGGCATTATAGTTCAGCAAATATGTAGTCAGTTGTAAGCCAGAGTAATCAGGAATCTAAGTGCTCATTCTAGGATGCTTTTAAAGTGATCACTGATTGCTATAATGTGTACCTATGCTTCAGCCAGCAGGACGAAAAGGTCCAGCACATCTTTGGACTGTGACAGTGCTTCTCTGTGTTTGTCCCCTTTCCTTGTTGAAATGCCAGTCCCTGTCTGTGTATTTTAGGGCATATGGTTAGCATTGAGATAAGAAAGAAGTTAGAAGCATATGTGCTTAGTTTTTCCCTTCAAAATGACATCAAGAGCATAGGAGCATAGGAAGGGGAAGGACCTCGTGTGCTTCTGGGTGCAGTCCTCTCCAGCTACAGGCTGTCATTTTAGGTAATCCACTCCTTAATGGAACAAGTCCTGTTTTAGTATTTTTATTTCTGTCATCCCTGCTTGGGGTTGTTTCGGATCCCCACTTCCTTAATGGATAGAACCCTTCATCTAATTTCCAGCCTAAATTTATTCATGGATGGATAGTTCATAACAGTTTGCTCTTCTGCCAACATAATCTTTTCATTAAGTAGCTCTTTCCCTTCACTGACAATTAACCTCCTTATGTATTTGTACAGAGCAATCATATAATTTCTATCTCTATTTGGCCAAGGTTTTTTAGGTCCCCTGGTACTGTTAACTTTCAGTTAACACAGACATGAAATAGTTGAAGGTCCTGTGGGGAGAGATATCACAAACCTCCCTGAGAGCCATACCATGGTGGCACCTGATGAGCTGGGACATGGGAAGGAGAATATAGCTCACATACCCATCTATGGAGCCTTGATGGGTACTCAGAAATGTGCCCGAACCTTGGCATATGGGAGACAAAAATCCATGTTTCTCCAAGGACAGTGAGTAGAAAGGAACTTCCACCCATTGGTTGAATGAGGACTTTTGCAAAGCTCTCCAAGAGAAGGTAGATTTCCTACTGGATGTTCCCTTCCTGGAATTATTTTAACCGGCACCTGTACATTCGTATTTGTCACTGTGGAGCCCGTCTGAAGGAAGATATTCTTGTGCAGCATCCTGCCTTCCTGGGTCTGCATTCAATATGCCAAGAGTTACTAAATGGGTATTTCTCAGATGGTGGCTTTTCCTGGATTGTGTGGTTGTCTGGTATGCACAGATAAGGTAATCACCGCTGCCATTGCAAGGAAAAACAAAACTGTGCAAAGCAGGAAGGCTGCAAATCTACTTTCTATTCTTGGTCGTTTTTGTTAGTATAGCGGCTGATTCACTTTCTGCTGGCTGCCTTTGGGAGAATTGCTCAGTGCTGGAACTGCTCACCCCAAATCCCTCGGAGTTACTGGACTGCCCGTCTGATTGGCCCAAATGATGGAGCCAAAATATACTCTAGCAAAACAAGAGCAAAATAATACCCAGCTGAGCAGGTTTTGCACAAGCAAATCCAACACCTCTCCTTTTCCATAATCCTTTCCCTACCTGTAATCCATTATTTTTCAGAAATGAAAACTGATCCTTCACTTGCTAAGTACAATGCTTTGTGGACGAAGGTCAGCTGAGCCGGGAAGGTGGTGCCGCATACTGAATTTTGCACTGGGAATTGTACAAAACAAGTCCCATTTTACTGCTCTGAAACATAGGCGCAACATTTTCTTTGTGCCACAGGGTCTTCAGGTACCCAGCTGCACCGACGGGAAAAGAATGAGCATTGCAGAATGGTGAAGGAAGAAGAAGGTGCCTCTATTCTGAAGTTTTCTCTGTCATTAAGTCTGCAGGTTCAAATAAATCAGCACGTTTTGGTCACATTATTTGTCTCTGTTGCTCTGCTGAGTCACACCAACCCTCCAGTTTTCTTCCCAAAGACTCCCATATGCAAAGTTCTGTGCCTCACTCACAAGGCATGACTCTTTCTGGCTCAGATGAGCTGTTGCTTTACTACACCAAATTTACTACACCAAATTCCTCGCACAGGCATAAAAGAAATGTTGAAAACTGTGACCCTTGGGAATTTCCATTTGTAACTGGCTCTGTCTTTAAAGTGCCTCACCACTGAACATGAAGCATCTGAGAAAATAGTGGGAACACTGGAGAGCTGTTCCGCGGCCCTAATACCAGTATCCATCACTTCTGACTGTGGAGGAGGAGGCAGATGGTTTGCATGTGGTGTTTGCAACACTCTTTTGGGGATGCATCCACTACACACTGCGGAGGATGTGTTTTGGGATGCTCTCTAAGGAAGCAAGGCATGGCAGTGAACACGTGTAGTCAGCATACAGGCCATATCCTCACTTGAGCAGGTATTCTCACATCAGGCTAAATTCTACTTTGAAATACTTTGCTTCCTTCCTAGTTGGAAGGTTGCTTCCTTACCTGTTTAGTCTTCAGCGAAGAAAGCATGCCAAGAGGAATGGTGACAGGCATGACAATGGATGTGGGAAGAAGAAGACTTGCTGCCACCACCCTTAAGCAGCAGGAAAAGGAGGCCAGGTTTGTTAGGAGCCATGCAGGGCAGTGGGGTCATCTCCTGATGGAGGAGCTGGGTCCAGGAAGAGCTGGCAGGAAAGTAGGGAAGAATGGACTTATTCCAGTGGGCACCTAAACATCCCCAGCTCTGCAATACTCAGCAGAACTACCTTCTCCACAGCCTCCCTTTCCCTATACAGTCTGGGAATCAGCTCTGCTGTCACTAATAAAATAAATTCGGGGGCTCTCATGAGGATAAAGACTGTATATATTTATCCTTATGGCTGGGAAAAATCCTCTATTGCTACATGGCTGAAAAGCCTTAAGACAGCTCTGACTGTCCCAGAGCAGCCAGCAGCAGGATTTATCATGAGATCTTCTTTGCAGAAGGGCGGAACCCTGGGAGAGAAGGTAAAATGATATCTTTGCAATGAACATGACTTGGCTTTTTTGATCTTTTGCTTTTGTGAGCTGAATCATCCAAATATCAGCATTTGCACGGCCAGGTTATCTCAAAAATAGCAGATCTAACAGCACATCATTATTTAAGGGTTTATGTTTTGAGGCTGACCTTCTGTGGGAATTGCCCAGTTTCTGAAAGGAGTTGAAGTCACAGTACTGTCCTTCTCTCAGTGAGGGTATTAATGAGGTTTCTCCCCTCTCTCTGATTACTTAGTACTCCTACAGAACTTGCCAGAAGCTTAATAATATTGAGACCTTTATCCCTCTATTAAATTTGGCTGCTGTGAGCCAAAAGATTAAAAAAATATTTGGGAGGAGCTGACTGTTTCACAAACATAAATTAATGACATAATTCAGCTGGAAAGTGGGCCAAAAAAGACTGAGGAATGATGAGGAATTTAGCCAACTCACTAATGATGTTCAGGATCATGGTTAGTCCCAGGTGGGAAAACACAGGTGGGTTCTTTTACATGCAAATTGTCCCAACAAGGCAAAAAAGACTTGAAAACCCTTTGCCTAAGTGTAGGAAAAGTGCTTCCTAGTTCTGCTGCAGAATGAATGTCTTTTCCTCCCTGTGTCAATTGCCTTTCCCAGCACATGCCTGTTTTCTCTGCTCAGATCAGAAGCTTCCCGGGCAGGAGCTGTCTGCTGCTGTGTGCTTGTACAACACCTCTGATAATGAGAACTCATTCTTGGTTCAAACTGTTAAACATTCCTGTAACCCCAGTAATATATATTAATAAATAATTAAAGTAAGAGCATAGGAGCTATCAAGAGAGCTGAAGCTTGTTTAGCTGGATAAATGGCGTTTGACTGCACTTCTAAGAACATTTTGAAAGTGAACTAAAGTTTTCATTCCTTGCCAAGATCTGTGTCATGGCTACAACTAACACCTAAAGCAGTGCAGAGCTCTCTTCCAGAGCCTGCGTAGCTGCCTCAGCCACTCTAACAAATATATCTACTATGATAGATAGCCCTAGGTCCAATCTCTGATCATGACAGATAAGCAAAGGAAGAAGTGATCTGAAACAAGTTAATTTTAAAATATATTTATTCCTGCTGGGGTTTGCTAGTCTCTGCATGCTGCATAGGATCAGAGGAGTTAGCCTGGCTTGCTTCTGAGGATGACTTCCCCAATTTTGCTTCACATTTTTGGACTACTTTAACTTCATTACCCCAGGTTACAAATGGTCCCACCACTCCTTTGTGGATGATATTTTTCCATACAGTTGTCTGCTGTCTCCTTTTGTGTGTACGTATTTGCTATGGTAAGTTTTCACTTTTTTTCTGAGCACAAGCTCTGTAGGCTTCTGCTGTTAATGGAAGTTCTGTAATGCCAGAGGGATAAGGACTGTGTGTATGTGTGTGTATGGTGAGGGGAATGTATGGCATGGTACAAACCCAGGCCCCTTGCACAGAAATACATAAGTGCTATAGGAAGAGCAAGGAGTGCTTCTACTGCACTGAACTTCCATGTCCCTGATCAGAGCAATAGGAGCTTGAGCTGCTTCACTTCTCAGCTGGTCCATATGACAAACTGCGCCCTCATTTGGGCTCTGTCTGACAAGTGAGGGGTTAAACAGTAAGCGCTGCAAAGAAGCATTATAAAAAGACTTGGGAAAAATCTGTCTCATCTATGGTGGGGCCCACCCTCCAAGGCTGGGGAGGGCTGGGTCAGCAGCTCTCTCACACTGGGAGCAGCTCTGAGGCTTGAATAATTACAGCCGAAACTGGGCAGCTTTGGGATGTCATTTTACCTCTCTGCAGATTGTCTGTGCCCGGTAACGTCTGATGTCCTGGGGTTTTACATGGCTATGGAAAATAATTGTATGGACATTTTAATGAACAACCTTTAAATATATTACATAATGATATAAAATGTCTATTTTTCCTGAGTAGCTTTAAGTATTTTCATGCAGCTATAAAATCCCCTATTTTTAAATAGCTGTATCTTTGCAGATCTTTTTCTCATAGAAAGATTCAATTTTATTACTTATATTTTACTTTCATTTTACTTTTTTTAACTTTCATTTAATATCCTGTTGGTCTATTTTAAAATGTTTCCTAAGCCTAAACACCAAAGCTAATACTTTACAAGACTCCTTTGCTATTCCCAGTGAATGAATGTCTTGCCGAGTAAGCAACAGCTTCACAGGCAACACTCAGCATCATCAGATCCTTGCTGAAGCCTGACAGAGGCTGCCTGTGACCTGAGTATGTCTGATGGACCCTCAGCTACCCCATGCTGGGATCTCCTGCCAGCCCTTCTGGGTAGATGAGCTTCACCCCTGCCTTCTCATCCCATAGCATTTTGAGCAGGACCAGCTGAAGGCATGGCAGGTTAATCTGGGGAGGACGAGCATTAGGACTGGTAATGAAGTATCGGTTTGTTGTCATTTAGAGCTCCTCATGTGAGAGTGAGCTGTCCCCAACATGTTGGCCAGAAGAAAAACACACATAATTTACCACGAAAGTTTAAAGATTCCCGGTTGATAGAAAAACTCTCTTTCTAGAATCCATCTAAGCATTGTGAACCCTCGGAACAAGGAGACTTGTATCAGCCCTACCACTGATTCTCACCACTGGGCACTTCCACCCCAAGTATGTCACAGAAAGATGGACATGACATGCAGGTGTTTGTTTTCATGGGAAATGATGCTTTTTTGTTTCTCAGTTCTGTTTCTCTGACTTCTGCTTGCCCATCAGTAGAGTGGGCAATGTGGCACTTGCTTGTATTATTCAGCTGTGCCAGGAGACTGGATAAATACTTGTACAAATGCTTTTGGGATCTTTGGTTCAAGTGTCCCCTTTGTGGGCTGAAGCCTTCAGTGTTAGTCCGAGGGCAGGGTATGGACCAGATGGGTCAGAGACACATACGCACCTCCCTAAGCACCAAGCTCCATGCCAAACCAAGCTGCTTTGTCTTCTCTTTCCCAGATGCTGCTATGACTGTTGATTTCACACCTTTACATATCTATATACATATATCTTTAAAATGTTCATCACACAGACTTATCTTCAGAAGTGAATTCCTCTTGGTTCAACATATTTCAGTGAGTTGTCTGATAATCAGGATGAGCACGTAATTGACACATTTCTGCTTCAGGTGGGGCAATTAAGGAAATTTGGTGTTGAGAGCAGACATTGTTTTGACAGAGCAAGTCTGGAGGAAAAAAAGAGTCAGTATTGTTAAATCATGTAACTTCTGAAGATGAAAAAGAAGTCTTTTGTTTGCCTGGATGTTCCTCTAGTCTTAAAGTCAATAGAGCTGAAGCACAGTAATGAAAAAGATCATGTTGAAAATGCCTTGTCTCATTCAATTCTCTTGCCTTGTCTTTCCAACCCGCACTGAATAAAAATGTTCTTCACTTCTGGACAGATTATAAAATTTAAAGTGTATTAGCAGGCACCAGCTGTGTGCTGTAATTATTTGGCTGAATCTTCTGACATTAGAAGAGAAAATCTGAGTTAATGGCTCAGATGCTCTCCTGCCTGGTTCCCTAATATCCCCCACCTTGCACCTGGTGCATCTGCACAGAGCGGGGATAAAGCAGCAGGAGGGCAGAAGGGGACTGTCAGGGACATGCAGCACAGAGGGACAGATGACTACTCATGCCGCAAGAGCTTTTAGCAAAATATTAGCCATTCTCTGTTAATAGTCCCAAGTGAGGAAGGAAAGGCTCAGTTGTATTTCTTTCCAGATGGCTGTAATGTTTTTACAATAGTCAGGCAGGGCTGGAATCAGCTATCTAGAGAGAGATATCCAAAGTCTTTGGAGATGCCTAAGAGCAGTGATGGATTTATGTGTCTTGGGTGATTTTCAGGGAGAATTGCTGATCCCGGGGCTGGAGGAGGTGAGTGAGGGATCAAGGTTGGGTGACATCACCGTAGTTTATTAACTTCTTTACCTTCTTTTAGTTAAATGAAGAACAGCAAAATATATTGCACTCTTAAATCAGTCATTCTTACTGGTGGAAGCTAATTCAGAGCGGTAGGTGAGGATCAGTAGATAAAGCGGTGGGTGCTCAGGCTTTTCATCTGCACTTTGTATGGTTCTGGGCTTCTGCCTGAAACTAGGCTCGGTCTTGTTATCTGACCTGATTGTCCCCCTGTGTGTGGATATTGATTCTCTCTGCAGAGCCTACTTCCATGATGGGCTTAAGTGCTCTGGAGCACACAGTGTGATTTCTCCTGAAAAGAGTCTAGTTCATGTGCACCAAAACTACTCTGGAAACTGAGCCAACATGCAGAAAAAAAGGGGTGGTGATTGGGAAATTTGCTTTGCAACTGCATGACACCCATGAAACAAAATCCTAAAGTGAGAGGCATGGGGTATCTGTAGGAAATTCCTTATCCATCTCCAATAACTTGAATGCTTTTCAAATTTTAACCAACATTACATGATAGTTTAGATAATCTGTTTATCACCTGCAAATATAGGGACAGATGTTCATTGCTGAAAAGGACTGTATTGACACCTTTGGACTGTTCACATTTTGAGGAGCACTCTCTGATTGACAGGTGCCAAGTGGGCTCTGCAAGTGTGCATCGGCAAACCCTGCCTGGCAGAATCAAGCAGCTGTTTTATAATAGCATATTCTGAATTCTGTTTAGTTGCCAATCTGTCCCCATCCTTTGGTGGCACATGTTTTTCCTCTTAAAGCTTTTTCCTCTAGCCATGGGGAATGGAAACTTGCCTTAGAAATGAAAGCTGAACCTTTGGGGAAAGATTTCTGTTTTACCAGTGGGGCCTTCGGGCAGGAAACTACAGAATAGGATGAGACTGGAGATAGAATTGCAGAAGCTGGCAGCCTTTGCATGTATATATTACAGGGATACCAGAGCAGTGTTTGCTAGTATTGAAAAAGCCAAAAGGTTTTGACATAGCAGCTCTTGACCTTCAAATATAAGCCTTTAGGAACAGGGTACAGCATGTACACAGGCAGTGCTATACTAATAATAATTTCCTTTTTTGTGCTGGTGTCCACCTTTGCCTTGCCTCTCTTGGTGAGCAGGGCTTTCAGCAGTAATAATTAGAAAAGCAATAGTTCCTCTGGTGCTCTGAACATACTGAATAAGAAAATATTCAAAACCTTACAGACCACTATGTGAATCAAGTTATTGCATGTGAAATCTTGTGCAAGTGCTACTTGAAGTCAGTTATTCATGGCAAAAGTATTTGTACAGTTAATAATGTAAACAGTGGGCAAAATGGAAATCTGATATGAAATTTACTTGTTCTGTTATACCGTTTGGAAAAGGGCCAGTACGTTAAATTGGAAATGCTGGTATGATTTGCCATGATACATTCATTTTGACTACATGTTGTAAATACCCACTGGTTGATTAAAAGAACAGAGTACTTGGCAGACCACCTGGAGCTTTCTGTCACAAAAGAGAGGAAATCTGGAAATTCCAAGGTAAATTACATATGAAGCAAGCCAAAGGAGATTTTATAAATGATTCATTGATGTCAAATTGAGAAGAATCCAATAAATAATACACAGTCTGAGCTACTTCTTGTTCCACATGCTCTGCATCATTACCAATGATTGTGCAAAGAGAATGCCAAATATCCTTGTCCAGAAAATACAGAATTCTTTCTATAACCTTTTTACATCAAACACAGCTAGGAATGCATTTCTGAACAGGTTATGAGGCAGGTTACTCAGAACCCTTTTTGCACTGAGATTAGAATCAGAGCTGCTAGTTTATAATCACATTCAGTTATTCACAGGGAGTCTTGCATTTTGTCCCAGGCTTTACAGGTTAGGCATGTATCCACCTTTGCTTTGTCTGTGAAAAAACAGCTCATTCTCTCAGTCACAAAGCATTTGGAAAGAAAGTGATTCCTAGATGGGGCCTGTTTCATTAAGACTATTTTATGCATGTGGAATTAAAGTAATTTATTCTTTTTCTGCACAATTTTCATGAGCCATGGTCATAATGAAACTCAGGAGGGGTTCATGGAAGATGTCTTGTAAAGCAGAGACACACTTAGAGGCTTTACAGTTTTCTTCAATCTTGTGGTGTAATAAATTGGGAAAGAAAATGCAACCTAATGTCTACTACAAGGTGCTGAATGGTACGATGCCTATATTTATTCCTGGTTCTGGCACTGACTCTTGTGCTCTTGAGTGAGTCATTGCTTCACCTGTGAATGAGATGGCAATGATAAAAATCAATTTTATCTATATCCAATGGAGGCAGTGATTTCACAAGGTATAATTCTGCTTTTAAAACATATTTTTAAATACTCTGATAAAAGATTGCAATGAGATATTGTTGTGTTTCAAATAAAACCCCCTACAAGTTTCATAGTTTAAAAATTCTACTTTTGTCCACAGAATGATTCAGCCCTTGTGAAAAATCAACATTTGAGCTACAAATCACTGATCTGTTTCTAAGAGACTTTTTAATATAACTTAATATAGAATAGGATGCAAATTTTATGTTGTTTGAAATTACCTTTCAAATAAAGGTGACACCAAGGGGGTATTTTTAAGGGGTCTAAGGTAAACTGTTGAGGTTACAGAGCACTAAATCTGATCTCTACTCACAAATTAGTGGAAGTATATTATGAACGACTAGAATTACTAAGCATACATAAATGTTATAAACTGAAGAAGAGCCCAACTGAACTTTTTATAAAGGAAAATTATATTACATATATTTACTAGACTTCTTTGAAGAACTCACCATGTATCATATAATCATAGAATTATAGAATCACAGAATCATAGAATGCTTAAGGTTGGAAAGGACCTTAAGATCATCTAGTTCCGACCTTCTTGCCATGGGCAGGGACGCCTCACTCTAGACCATGTCACCCAAGACTCTGTCCAACACGGCTTCGAACACTGCCAGGGATGGAGCATTTACCACTTCTTTGAGCAACCTGTTCCAGTGCCTCACCACCCTCACAGTAAAGAATTACAACAAGAGGAGCATACTTTCACACAATGCGTGGTCAAATTAGGAGCCGCCATTTCAACGAATCAGATGCATGTATAAGCTGAAGATGGGAAAAGACAAATTTAAAGAGGATTAAACATTGTTATAAACACTAGTCTTTAGTTACTAAAAATTATGGTTTAGATACCATCCTTCTGAACGCTAAATTTGTAATGCAGAGCAGGCAATGATCACTTTATATTCATCCTGTTTTGTAACGTATTTTCTCCTGGTCACTGCTGGCTGTTGCAGTAGGTGGATCTGTTGTCCGAGTACAGGAGGTCTCTCACTAGTATGTATTTATATCTGGACAAACCTCATTCTAATGCAATTCACCTATTGCTCTGTTTGGATTGTATATTCTTTGTAGCAACTTGGTTATGAGAGGTAAGATCATTGAAAAGCAATTTTTGTACTGTGCCTCTTCATGTGAAGAGATGGTGGGCTAGAATACACACATGCAAATATTCTGACTACAGCCTCAGGGGCTCAGTTTTTGGACATTTCCGTCCATTAGCTCTACCTGGGAGCCAGAGGCTCAAACCAAGTAGCAGCAGTTTCTATCTTCTTTTTCCTTCTCTTCTTCCCTGGTAATGTTCAAGAACTTGTCCAGAAAACATTCAGACACAAAGACAAAATGGGCCTAAATGAAATTTAAAAAACCAACAAGAAAAGAGACTATGGTACTATTCTGGTGATTCTTTTCAGAAGCTGTTAGTTCCTAATGCCATTCTGGAGACAGCCTGGGAGGGACAATTGAAGCTCTCCATTGCACAATAGTTTCCATGTTGTATATATGATTCTGGAATGGGAAGGACTCATAAATCTTTAGCAAATTAAATACTGCGCAGGATTCACAGGATGCTTGAGAGAAGCACGGAATGAGACTAGCTTATAAACCTGACCTAAATAACCGACAGTGAATCTTAAAGCAGACAGAAACTGTCTAGGGTTAATAAAATAGGCAGAAGTGCCTGCAAATCTAAATACCATTTGATTCTACTTCTAATAGTTTTCTGAATCTACCACCACAGACCAGGGAAATCTCTCTTTAAAACACATTTTTTCTGGAGTTTAGTGAAAGTAGTAAGAGCTGAAGACAAAATTAATAAAACAGTGAAAGAAAAATCCAAATTAAAATCATGGCCCCTAAAAGTGACGTGTTACATTTTCTGTTCAGTACTGCTACGTGCCATATAATTCGTCCCATGTTCTTTCTATAATAAGCTAATAAAGGAGGGCTGGAAGTGTCTGTGGAAGGCAGTCTGCCTATGTGGGAATGACCCCACATCCAAATGCCAGAGGATACTGAGAGTGGCATGACTTAGCAAAGCTATCTCTTTGACATTTTCACCGTGCAAGCTGTGCCTTCTGTTACTTTTTTTATGTGACTTCTCTGTTTTTCAACAGAAAGAGTGTCTTGAGCAGAATGTAACCATGTACAGCCATTAGGCAGACACATGTCCAACTGTGAGTGACTTTCTGCTTTAATTAGGTTGACTTGGTGGTGATGTCCATCATAGTGCTGCAGCTTTCATATCATCCAGCTCCACTTGCTTGTTATGAACCCACACTGGTTTGACGCCTCACTAGCTTTATACTTTATGCTGCCTCAAGTATGACTTCAGTAATGCAAAGCAGAAAGAGTTTTATGCAGATATTGAGGAAAGACACTGGCTGAACATTGCATTAGGATGAAGGGACCTCTGACTCTAAAGGTCCTTCCTGCTGTGAAGCAGATTCTGCAGAGCATTACTTGAGAGAAAATGTGTAGCACTCAAATGCATTGGATTGTATGTCATGAAGTCTTTTCTCATACTTTAGAAGGATGGATTCTTTAAAAAGTCCATCCTTCCTAAAGGAAGTTTCAAGTAAACCAGACCAATTATCCCCAGCAGCACCTGTGTCTTTTAAGGGGGCCCAAGGTAACACTCAGAAATAGCCCTGCACTGGGAGAGGTGACAGCCTCAGCTTGCCTGGCTCTCTGCCACCCCAGGGACCAGCAGGCACGTCCAGGGAGCCCTCAGCCTTCCTGATGCAGGACTCTCAGATGGGTTGAATGAGTGGTCAAAGGGATGGATTTATGTTTCTCTCCTCATCATTGGGGGAATCTCTAATCTAAATTAGCCAATTTTAAATGGCCAAATCCCACTGTAACCACATAGATGATCCACTTCAGTGCATAAGTGCTGAAGCACATATATTTTACTTTTATTTCAGTGGGCATTACCTAGTGTTTATAGTCAAATACTGTCTTCGGTTCTTTACTGGCTAGAGGCAGCTGAGATATGACTTCCTAAATCTGGGCAAAGAGGGAACTGCAACGTTTTATGTACTTTTTATTTTCCTTTATCTAGCTCTTATGAGGGTAGCTGATATAAAAGGAGATATATATAAACCTGAGTTTCCATAGCTAACAGTAACCTGAGTCTGAAGCAAATGATGTGCATTTTTTAGAATCAAAATAAATTGTTGATAAGCAGCAATGCAGCAGAAAAGGGTTGGCAAATGCACTACATCAGTAGTCTGACAACAGTACTACTTCTGCAAGCTTTGAACAAGCTATGAACTGCAACCATTTTCAACTGTGCCTAAATGAGGTTAACTAGATGTTTGTCCTTGCACCTGGAGGTGAACCCAAGTAAAAAAATGCTTGGAATTAGTCAATATATGAACCACATGATGAAAAACCTCTAGGTGACCACACTGGTTGTGCAGCTTTGTACAAACATTTATTTTTCCTGGGATTGACGTGTATTGAACGTAGCTGGCTATTCCACTCACTTGTTCTATTCTTAAAGAGTCTATTGTTCATCTGTTCTGCAGGCACGGTAAGTATCTCTTCTGATCTGCAGTCATAAGAGTTGCAGCAAGTGTCCCTTTATATCTTTCTCGTAACTGTTAGAACAGCAAGAGGAATTTTATGCTGTGATTGAGGTTGTGCCAATCCGTTGCTTTGCTAGAAGGGTGTTACTGAGGTTCAAGAGGGCAAAGGGTGTACCTGTGGTTGGCGTTTTATATCAAGTGATTGCATATGACTCCAATTCTGGTAACCATCCTTAAAAATATCTTTTATTATTTATTGAAGTTAAGGAAGAAAAAAAGAAGAATGTAGCTGAAGAATTTGACGTATAATATATGAAATGTGGTTTTGACATAAGGTTTTCCTTCCTTTGTGGAAAAAGTTATTGTAGGAGGATCTCTTGGTTAGTATTAAAGGTAGTATGAAATTTAATTTAGGCCCATTTTGTCTTTGCGTCTGCACATGGGGAGGAAAAAAGAAGTTAATTTGCATGGTTTGGAACTTTATTTTTGAAGTTCGATCCTCTTTCCTTAGGTGAAGCAAGACCAGCACATAGCAGAAATGTCAGGGAGAAAATGTATCTTGTGCTGGCTGTGGGAAGGCATGGACCCAGCTTCTGGTCTGAAAAAACACTTGGGGAAATTGAAAGCTTTTACCAGCATTGCACTGCTTAAGACATTGCTCTATCCTGGCCTCTCTAAGATCAGCAGCAGGAGTCAGGTTTTGTGTCTGTATATTGCAAGAAGCTGGGATTGAGTTTTCCTAGAGACTGACATCCTTTGGGTGCTCTTCTCTGCAGACTTGGGCAGGAGTACTCACAGCATCGCCAGTGACTCCCAGGTTGTCCAGGAGATGGTGACGAAGGAATCAGCCAGGGTTACACTGTGCTTCTTCCAGTTGCTTTCTATTTAGTGACCACGTCAGCACTACCAGGCAAGGAAACGTGCCTGTAAGCCTGACTGTGATCATGTCTCACATCTCTACCATTCCTGCTTGTTATCTCACCAGTAGATAGCATTAGTGCAAAACACCTTGTTGAAATCAATCGTGCTTATACCACAAGTTTTATCTTCAGCTCTTACAAGCAATGTGGGGCTACAGTTATTCACAAGCCTTACTTTAAATATCAGATTCCTTAGTCTGGAGAGTGAAGCTGTAGGGCCCTCTTGTGGGAAGAAAATAGCAGTCCTGCTTGTTGTGAAATTTATATACTGGGGTGAAAACCTGCAGTGAATGCGTGCTGTCATCTGTTGAAGCGTTGTACTGTGGTACACGATGTGTGGCATCTTCCATCGGTTCTCAAATCTGACTCCCATCTGCAAGCTTGGCAACGAAGAAGGGGTGTATTTATAACCCTCAGCCCTGCATATGGCTGCTGACCTCTCCACCTCTGTCCCTGATCTTCCAGAGAGTTTTTTTCTCTACCCTAGTCATCAATATTAACTCTTAAAATCAATCTTTCTGCTCCAGTCAGCTATGCCCAACAGTGACTGCATTTCAATCCTATGTGGATGAGTTGAGTCTATGCCACGGTTATGTCCTGACCTGAGGTCCTGCCACATCCCCTTCTCTCCTCTAGCTGCTGACGACAGATCCTCATGCCCCAGCGCAACTGCTCTCCCATTAGGGAGGAGTGTGGATCTGTGGCCTCACTCCCTTGCAATGTGCTCTCTCCAACTCTTGCCTCCTGTCCTGGAAAGACCCTGGCATGGCTCCCTGGAGACTTCAAACACCTTTCGCATCTTTATACATGCTCCAAGAAATTGAAAGCCTCATCTTGGCCAATAGTGTGTTTAGAGATGAGCTGGCTGCAAGCAGTGAAGAATGCTGGAGCTGGGGCCCACAGGCAAACAGAATTAGGGCAGGCACCTGCTTTATGTCAGATCTATGGACAGGGGATGTCGAGTTTTACTTCTTGAGAATGCCTAAAAAAGTTAGTGAGGGGAGCTGTGTCTGGTGTCACTCTGGGGAGGCAATGGCAGGAGCTGGACTTTGGATCGTTCATACTGACTTGCACTAAAGTGGCTGATGGAGCATTGACAGGCAAGGCATGACAGCAATTCAGAAATCTTTGACCTAAGCCTTGCATAGCTCCCCAGCACAAAACGTTTCACACTGAGCATCCTAAGCATATATGAGTATCTAACTCTGGCACATTCAGAAGCTCTGGTCCTTTTCCTATAGACCAATACCCATTTCTGACATCAATGCTCTTCTTTGAGGGGGACAATGCTTGTTTGTTACTTAGTACTCTAATAGCTGTGTGGTGCAAGAACAGAACAAAACAGCAACAACCAACCCCTCTGCAGCTCAAGCTAGGAGGAAGATCATTGTCATTATGATGTCCTTTTTATTACTGTGTTGATAGGTGTTTGCATATTTTCACCTCCTGTTCTGATCACAGTCATATCTGCCTCTGCTGTGACAGCTGCATGTCTTCAAGCATCCCATCTATTTTGCTGCAGCAAATAATCTGAACTACAGCCCAATCACACTCTTTAATACGTACAGTTAAAACTTTCTACTACAGAAATCTTTAAATATTTAACTTAAAAACATATAAACCAATTGAGGAAATCTTGGGAATGTTTATATTATTCCAAATTCTAGGAATCAAAAATATCAGAAGTGAGATACTGTGAGTGTACTTGGAAAGTATAGCATATACTTAGAATAATTGATACAGTATGAACTTTTGTCTTTCTTAGACTATTTTCTGGAGTTGCATTTTATTTTTTTCTGATGTCAAAATGACTAATTTGCATTAATTTTTCATGAAGAAATAGTCAAAATCACAAATGCATGTGGGCCAGTGTTGTAGATACATATTCTATTGGTTTATTAAAAATGATATTAATTCATTCTAAAATCTACCTGATTCTGACCTGCACAGTTTTGTTTTGGGAGGATGTAGAAAGTAAAGAGATGTCTCTTGAAAGAGTTGTCAAAAATTTACAAGCAATTGATGAGTTGAGGAGGCTGCTTCAAGAGAGGAGGTCATTTACCTTTTCTTATTTGGTGGTTTTGGATGAATGTACAAGGTTTTTAGAAGCAAAACCTGTGTTTTGGCAGGATATCTTATCCTTGTCATGGAATCCATGAAAGCAGAAACAGTGAGCATGAAGTTTTATAGATCAGAATAAGTAATGCTGATAGGAACATTATGAGGATTTAAAGGGAAATGTTGCTGGTTCTGGAACAAAAGCTGTTAATGAGCTGTTGAAGCCTATCGATCCCAAAACACTGAACCATACTGTGCATGCTGCCGACATCGACCCTGAAACTCACAAACTGAAATAAGAGGCCAAAAGATATAGCAAACCTTTCATCACCTCCAGCAACAGAGAAACAAGGATCACAAGATCTGGAGCTAGCATGGGAGATCAGTAAACACCTAGCAATATTAAACCAAAACCTGTTACACACACAGCTGCATCTCTGAATTGTTTTGTTCATTGGATTACCACAAACTAAGTCAAAAAATGTATCTTTAGTTTCTAATATGATCAGCTAAACAGGAGAGCTTGGATTCTAAGAAAAACAGCATGACTCAGGAGACTTGTTTATTTGAATTAGTAACAAATCTTATGAAGAAGTATCAGGCAGCTTATTGTTCTGCCCCGGGGGCAATCATTTATAATACTGCAAAATCCCAAATCTGTGTAGCTGTGGTAGAGCTTTACATTTATTTTGTGTGCTGTGCAAGGTGTTGGAAGAAGAAACTCAATTCACCTTAATTCACTTCTCTCCCTGCAGCGCAAAGGATGCTTTGAAAATTAAATTCCATTTGATTTCCACAGTGTGCTTTGCCTACAATGCTATGTGGAATCTATAAACCAGTGCAGGAATTGTACTTACAGCACTGACATAATGTTTTGTTATTTTGTTATTTCTTTCTGCAATAGTGCTTTGATGGGCCTGCCTTGTATCTAGCAGATGATGGCACAGCTTTAAGAGTCCTCTTGCTCTTGTTCCACTCTACGCCTTGCTGGCAAAGTCCCCAGTTTTCCAGGCTGCAGGGAGCTATTCCCTTTGTGTGCCCTTTTCAAGCCAGCCCAAGTGTTTAGAGTTGCATTCCAAATCTGTGGTTGTAATGGAGACCCAGGTTATGGAGCTGTTCCACTGGTATATATTTAGATTCAGTTCAGCAAAGGTCTGAAAATGTGTCTAAATCAAAATATGACAAGGCAGCACCATCCAGAGATACCTTAGCTGTCTTGGAACAAGCTAATGCCTTGCTGGCAGCAGTACAGCCATGGTGGTACAATGGTATCCTGAGGACACTTTAGCTCTGTTGGGGCCATGCACGTTAGCCTTGGTACAGTGTTTATGGAAACCTGGCACATTCTCTAAGCACTTGCAGTAATTTGTTCAGATCAAGTCTAGGTAACACTCACTATACAACATTGTACATATGATTTAGTGGGTGTATTCCTTTTCCTACACCCCAAAACTAAATGATGTATTACTGGGCTGAATTGGGATATTGCTGTCTGATTTTCAGTATTGCAGCTCAAAACATGCGCTCATTTTAGTGGGA
>JANHGB010015716.1:0-24669 GCA_026283785.1 Coracopsis vasa | reverse complement strand
CAATTACCAGCATGTACAATTACATAATTTGCACCTACAATTGCGGTGATTATATAGCTCAGCTGGGTATGTAATTGTTGACATACAGCAAATATGCAATTACATACTTGAGTGATATAGGATTCTCCCTTTGGAGTTAATCTTTTCCTGCTGCTTAGTGTGCATATAAATTAATACATGTACAGGTTTGGTGAGAAAAGAATGTGGTGACTGCTTGTATCCTCATGGCTATTTCCTATACAAATTATGTAGTGGTTGAAAGTCACATAATATAGACCAAACTTACCATATCCCAGATCAATTAAGTTGTGTGATTTCAGGTGAAAACCAATTAGAGGCAACTTAGAAATGCGAAAAATAATTGCCTTAACTTCATATATGCACTTCTAAAATAAAAAAAATCGAAAAATATGAAGAATGATACAGAAAATATACCAATGGGTTTCTTGTGTTTAAATCATACAGTACAGTAAACTAAATCATTGGGAACCTTAGTTAGAAAATGATGTATATATGAAATAAAAATGTCTGTCACAGCAGCAGTTATTAAAAAAAAAAAAAAAAAAGGAAAATAGAACAGAAATGAATTGTACCTTTTTTAAAAGCACTAGAGCTCCCGGGAAGTTTCCAGTGCCCAAAAGATCAGTCCTGTATTTTACATAATTGCAAAGGTTTTCCTGGGATGATGAGAAAGAATCATATGTCCAGAAGGCATAGCAAGGATATGCTGTTTGCTTTTACATGAAATCTCCTTGAAAACAGGAAAAGTGGATCAGGCTGTCATTCCTAAGCTACTGCTCTCTATTGCATTGCTTAAATGGACTAACAAGTGAGGACAATAAAGAGACTTTTGTTACAAATTGACTAGGCGTAATAGAAAATGAATTAGATATTAGAAGATTAAAGAAGCTTAGTTTAAAACCATGAAAGGATTCAGTTTTGCAGTTTATTCCTGCTTCTGGACCATAAAGGAACCAGATAACATTGCATTTCTTATTGCTGTCTGTAGAAAAAGGTATGACATTACCTTTGGATCCAAGAATTAGACAATGGATATGCTTTCAGATCTTTAAATATACAGTCTGAATTTCTACCTCTGTGGTATATAAATACATCCAGAGAGTAGATGATATCTGCTGCAAACTTCTGTAAGAAAATAAAATTAGAAATCTTCACTGTGGCCATGGTCATTGCAAGCTCATTTCCTCAGTTGAGAAATTACAAAAAGAAGAAATTCAAAGAAGAAATTATAGCTAAGACCACTAAATCACAAGTTTAAAGGTGTTGCCTGGTGCCGATTTACAGGAATTCACATCATCTGCTCAGATGCTTGATCCTAACTTTGAGCTCCTAGTTTAAAAATTCTTGGCTATAGTTGACTTTTAGGAAGACAGCTATCTTGCTAGACCTGGAGAATGACATCATGTCCTGTTCATCATGCAAGCTTTCTCACTACATTGGACCATTCCTCAGTTTTGGTGAGCCCTGCTTTTTGTTCTGCAGTAGTCTGCATGAAATATGAGATAAATAGATTTACTACCCAAAAAAAGCAATCTTGTTAGAGAAAGGAAGAAACTTCGTGTGGAGAGTCAACAAGACCATGAGTTCTCAGTTCAGGTTTTTAAGTGCTTTGCTCCTCCTAATTCCTTCTGGTAAGCAAAGCAATATCACTTTTCCTTTCATGCACACCCTTACTACTTGTGAAATTTGCTCGAGAATGCACTGGGTCAGCACTCATTTTTGCTGCAACTCAGACCAAAGCCAATCATCACGGTACCTCAACAGTTAGTTTTTAACAACTATTTCAGGACTTAATCTCTCTATATAGAAGAAAGAGACTCATAAATCATAACTACTAACATCCTATTGCATGGCCCCCAAACAAAACCTCTGTCACTTTTTGGTGTGAATTGTAATAGCAAAGATTCTGGTGGGAAGAGATTCATTGCATCGTATAATTTATAACTGTTTAAGCTCTTCCTCACCTCTAAAGTACAAAACAACCTAGGAGTCATTTCAGCCCTTAGAACTGATCTGGACTAGACCCAAATAAGAAAACAGAGGCTTTGGTTTTTATATGCTGTAAAAAGTCCAACAGGTTTGACACCGTTATTATAGCTGAAAGTTCAGTTTCTCCAATGAGACGTTCCAGTGAGCAAGAAAACCATAATGGGCATATTGGCAAGTCTCTGCTACTGCTGTAATTAGGCCAATCAATCACTATAAATATTTGCCAAGTATTTCTCTGTTTAAAAAAATGTCATTACATTGGAACTTTTACCAGCTTTTAGGCTTTTCCTCATGATTAAAGAAGGCTAGACTTGAAACAGACTACTTAGGCTACAGTGGTGTTGCTTTCAAGGATGAGGAGGATGAGGAGAAAGGCTCCTACTGTGCATCTACAAAACCAGCTGAATGACAAATTCTCCTCAAACCATATCACACATTGCAATCCTAATGAAAATGAAAACTAACTCATGCTGCTTTTTAAGAACCTTATTACCTTATATAAATACATGTGCATAGATATACAACCCTTAAATATAAGTATATACAATAGAATATGTTCAATTATAATTTGGTGCCTTGTATTCTGTTTTATGTTCACAAGTGAAAACAGCTTAGGTGAGCTTTCATAGAAAACAACTATGCTTTACTCAGTTCAATTCTATAGAACTTTCTTATCATTTTATGTCATTGTTTATTATATATTTATAAATTTTAACTTTGCAGATTTTAAAATAAAAGCTGAGCATGAAACCCAAACCTGATGGAAATTTACAGGAGACTGTCAAGGGCAAAAATTGCCTCTTACATAATTCTTCAGCAGCAGAAAGGAAAGTTACTGCACAACATTGCCTAGTGTGAGACAAAATTTTCTGTGATACAGAAATTGTTCAAAGCCCCCACAAACCAATCTTGCCTCATGGAATTATGAACATTACATTATGTGCATAAGCATCTATGCCTTATTTTACAATTTTATTATTGTACTCAAACAGACACTCATCTTTACTACTTTTAAGTTTGTAGGGTTCTACAAGTATATTCAGAGGTGCAGAGCAGAGATGAAAACTAACTCATAAGACCCAAACGTGGAACTATATCTGGTTTATCTCTCACATACAATAAACAAGCTTTCTCTTCGACACACTTCCTTGCTAGGAGATAGGAAGTTACCTGCACCAGCAATGGTAGCTGTGCAGAGCAAAATAAGGTTTAATGGGCCCTTCAGCCATTAAAATCATAACCAGTTCCTGATGGTACATTTAATTCATTTTCCTCTCTTCAGTTTCCCACTGAATTCTTCCCCTCTTTTCCTCTTCCCCTCTTTCTTTCTGTCATCTGTTCATCTGAACACCAATAGCTATTTCTGAAAAATATGGTTTTAGTACCTATAGGGAGAGAACTCTAGTCTCCCAAAAAGGAATCTCTATTACATTGCACAGCCTCCTGGAAGAATTTGCCTCTGTGTTTTTCTATACCAGCTTCTTCTTTCTGTGCTTCTCTTGCTTCTTTCTGACTAGCTTTTCCAGTATTCCTAAATTCTTCCTCCCAACCATCCAGTCGTCCTCCCCAGTATGCTATATTCTCTGAAGCATTTCCAGGTCAAAGTTTAAATGGCAATAGATTAGCAGGAATAGGTTTAAATGATACAGTGTCAGTGAAAACCACAGAAGGACACAGGGTGAATGAGCCTTAAGTAAAGCATTATCTTTCTTGAAAAGAGAAGAGAAAGAGTAAGCGCATTTTGTGTATATGCTGCCAGCAGAGAATGATGTCACTTACTAATTATAAAATTTCTCCACAGTGCTTTACAAATCTCCAGACATCACAAATGTCAGGTATAAGCCTTAAAGCCTGCTGGTTCTTGGTTTCTCTGCTAGGATTGATGAGAACTATGATGTGCTTTTTGTAATGTGCCCCCATACTTACAAAAATGTGGGCTAATACCATCTGATTTCATTTCACAGATCTACCAAATGATAAATACCTGTACCTGGATCACCCAAAGGCAAAAGCTACCTTAAGGTATTATCCATTGTTCAGAAATCTTATCTCCAGGATAACAGCATGACAAAAGCATTATAATTCAGTCGCATCAGATTTTCTCTTGGAAGTTATATATTTCTAAACAGACTAGAAGCCTACAATTATAGATGACCTATGCAGTCAGGTTTGTATGTGTAACACTTTAGGAGTGAGGAAAACATTCATATTGTAATTAAGACTTTCCATTGTACTCTGAAAGCTATTAACCTGTTGTGTGTAGGTGCATTTATTATGTGTTGCAAACAGACTAAAGCTTCTTGATAAGATGTGGTCCCTAACATAAGCAGTATAAGCAAGCATTTGGCACAAGGTAGTGTAAAAAATATCAGATACTTGGATTTTACTTAAATTCTAGCTTCCATGAGGACTAAAGAGGTAAGTAAGTGGCAGCCAACTTCATTATAATTCCTTTGTTTATAATGCTTTTATTTTTGTTATTTAGATAAGAGAGGCAGGTATAAAATTCATTAGTTCCTGAAAGTTCAGTAAAAGCTAAAGAGAATCCCTTGGCCTAAATTATGGACTAAGCTCCTAGAGTTCATCAGATATATATCTTTTAGTTGAATAGTCTTGAGGATACTTACTCTTACTTCGATGCACTGTACGTCATGGATTTTTCATGCCTGGCAAGAGGAGGCGTCAAACATTTTCACCTTCTCCCTTGTATATTTGTGATTTATCCCTGTTCACGGAGTACCTCCATTCCATATTTTTGCAATAATCTCTCCTTCTTGCCATACTGTACAAATTATTGCAGTTAAACATCTATCTTTACATGTTTTGATTAATATGGGAGGTGGATCCTCTGTAACACTGAAGACATTTGTATTATACCCACGTCTTTTTTCCTGTTTTGCAGTATAACAAACCAAACAAAAGGAAAGTCAAACAAAACCTCCTTCAGCTCTCCCACAGATCTTTTCCAAATGTATCTCAGGGGAAGGGCTTCAGTTTTCCAGTCCCTCACCCCCTTCCTGTAGTGTCTGCTTATAATCTAGCTTTCTTCATTAACTGGAAAAGAAGATTAGCTTCTTCTTCAGCTATTTATACTCTTGTCAGTGAATAGAGTTTCTCATACTTCCTTAGTGAAAATGTACAGAATTTTACAATCATCTGTACTGTTATTTGAATCTTACTCCTCCCCTCACTAATCCTGAGCTTTGACAATGGAAGTCTTATTGTCTTATCTCTGCAATGCCTCTGCAGTTATTTCTGTGATGCAGAGGTAGCTCTCGACCAAGTCAAGAGGCATGACTGGGAAAAACAGAGATCTCTTGGAGGTCTCTTGTGCATATCAGTAAAACAAAAAAAAAAAAAAGAAATGAGTGTAGTGACATGCTAAGTAGGACTTTTGATTCAGTATGGCATGAGGTTCTCCCTTCTAGTCCCACCATGTCCTTAAGCAAGAATGACAAAATCATTTCAGCTCTTAATTAAAAAAAATATATATATCTATATTTCAACCATCAAAATTGGACAGAAATCAAGAAAATATGAACCTGAAAATGTATCAAAAGCCAAAAGGCAACTCTTCTCCTCCCCCCTGCCAAAAACCATCTTCTATGTGGTTTTCTTACTTCAGGATTTTGAGACAATCTCAAGATTTTTGAAAGCTTTAACAAAGCAGTAATATGGGTAATTGTCTGGAAGATTACTGTATTTGGAGGTTTCTTACCCTTAATTACATTTCTTAGCGCACTGTTGCTTTATAATACTCTCCCGAGACATCTCGCTGAGACTGGCCTTGCAAAGCTTTAACATGGTCATTTTCTAAGTGACTGTTACTCGCATATCTATATGCTTCCTCTTTCTCTTTTCACTTCATTTCAACTGGCAAATATCTTTCCTGATGTGCAAAGTATGGGTTAACCTGAGAAAAACAAACTAAACAAGAATAGGATCTATGCACCCCAGAAAAGATGAAACAACTAAGGATCTTTTATTTCATGCTTTCAAATATAGCGGATTTTCCCACACAGTTCTGAGTGCTGAAACGGAACCTGCAGCCTGACTTTGTTCTTTTTTTTTTCTAGTTGGAAACTTCCACGTGATTTTTTTCTAACAGGGACACGATCTTTAATCCTCAGTTACTGAATCCTTTTTAAAACTATTGGTGAGCTCACTTTCGTAAATAGATGTCAATGGAGGCAACACCTGAGGTTGTCTTTCTGGCTTTGTAGGTCTAAGTAATTGTAAAATGAAAACAAGGAGTATAGGTCAGAGCAATAAAGAACTCCAATGCCACTTTGCCCCTGTAAACTGTCTGTGTTGGAGCCTTTCCTGCTCCCACTCCCTCTGTTTGAATTTCTACCCTCAGAGTTAGTCTGGATGTGGACGTGTCTTCACTTAGCTCATTGCAGAACAGAGGCCCAAATGCCTGAGAGAGAAAAGGAAAAGTCTTGGCAGATTGCTAACATATCAAGTGTTAATGAATACAGTTCTCTAATTAGAAATGTCTGCAAAAACTGAGTAATAAGATCCTTTGAAAATGTGACAGTTTTTAATTTCTTTTGTTAGTAGAGTTTATACTTTTCTGAATTAGAGCTTTTATCAAACTGGCATCAGACTTTAGGAATGACAATAATACTTGAAATACAAATAGAGTTTCTTTTGAAATCGCTAGCTAAGCTAACATTTTATTGAAATTCTGAGTTCCTGGACTTTATTAGGTCAATAGATATAATTTAAGAACCTTTTTTTTTCCTCTCCTTGTTTTTTTGGATTTTCTTTTTCTTTTTTCTATTAAAGAAAACCCTAATGAACGTAAGATTGGCTGGAATTTGCTAGCTAATTTTCAGAAACGTCTTGACCTTTTTTTATTTAATTTCAAATGTAATACCTCCACAGATGGCTGAGTTTGTAATTCATGGCACCAGTTCAAAAAGGTATATTAACTGCCTCTAAACTGCTCAGCATCAAGCATTTACTGGACTTATCATGAATTGGCTTAATATTAATTAAAATATGTCCCTTCCTCAGGGCAAAGTTTCAGGAGATGCAAATTGTTTGACTTCTGTGTGCCTACCTCCATTTTATATGAACACCACCCCCTCCAACCCAGAACAAAACACTGAAAACCCAAAGCAGCACATAAACACTGTAGGCCCCTTGAAGTCCTCTGAAAGAGCCTGAAAGGGATGGTTTCTTTCATTCTTGGCCAAACAGTGATAGACAAACAGGTAAAAAGGCAGGGAGAAAAATACCCTTTACTCACTGTAGCAGCGGGAAATCAAGCAAAGAAAATAAACAGGGTTTGAATCCTGGGCCTTTAACCTGCTAGTCAGACAGTTTTCTACAGTTTCATTCTGTGCACATTTGTGTGCTGGTAAATGATGAAGGGGAGGTAGAGGAACTGAAGGCTTGTGGGATCCCTGGGACTCCCACAGCTACAAGCACAGCTGTACAAACACACGCAAGCTTTGTTAAGGTAGGGTGGGCAATAGCCTGAAACTGCTGAGCTGATCTGACCTATAAATCCCTTCCAAAAGCTCTGCCTGAAAGAAAGCCAGAAGTTATGTGTAAATGTTTTACCCAGCCAATTGTTTTTGGTGCTTTTCTCTATATACATCAAACCTTTAACATCCTCCTGGCTAGATAATTTTGAGTAGGTGCTTTGAGTGTCCTGCTGATTACCTGGGGTGGGAGGAGGGAAGGGGAGGGATCAGTGGGTGGATGGAGGAACTAATAACTCAGGAACTCATTCAAATGAATGTAGAGTTTTAAAGGATACGTGATATATCACATAAGCTGACGTAGGGCTAATGGCTACAGGAAGTCTATAAAAAAGAGAATGCAACATCCAGCAGTTTGTTTTGAGTGGAAGAATGATATGAATTGGTCAGATTAGTAACAGGAGGATTAATTATTTTGAATTGGACTGCAGTCTCCCTCTTCCCTTCTTCCCCTCATCCTCCCCTAGTAGATCTCCCACTGTTCATTTGCAGATACAATCTCATGCAAGAACACAGCATTGCAACCTTACACTGTCCAATGCGCATGTGAACAAACTATACCAGAGCTAGTCCCCCGTAACACTTACCATGCAAATCACAAAACCATCAGAACACTTCATGAAGAAAAGAAAAATAGGGGATCTTTCTCAGACCTTTTTTTTTCCACTTTCTAAACATTTCTGAACTCTGTGTGACCTCCTTTAAAACTGAATCTAAGCACCTCTAAATACATAACAAATTTAGACAGCAGAAAGCAAGGCAAACCCTCACAATTTGAAGGAAGCTAAAAGAAGTAATAAGAAGTGAAACAAACAAAGCTGCTGATGAAAATCATGCAGCCTAAACCAGAGAAAGTTGAGATAAAACACATGGATTGGAGTATTAAATGTAGTGTGAACAGCGCAAACTGCCCCCATTTTCTTCCCCTTCACTATCCCTCCCACCACCTAAAAAGCAGTTAAACTACAGGGGGATAATATCACCCTTGAGATTTATGAAACAAAATCAATGAGAGCAATGGGAGTAACGTCACTCCTGTAAATTATCAAAATCCACCAATTACAGGGAGGTGTTAATCCTCATCAGGCCTGTTTGGTGCTATGGAGGCATTTGAAGTAAAGCTGCTCTGGAAGTGTTAGGGGATCAGCTACTCTCACAGAGTTTGGAGGAGCAAAGGTATTTCCACCCAGCCTTCTCTAAAAGAAGTTTGAAAAGTACAAGAGAAAGAAAAGAAGGGGGTCAAGCATCATATATTGGTTCATTTGTTGAATGGAAAGAAAAAAATCTAGTGAATGTTGGGTGATGAGCCCAAAATTCTCTGCATGATTTCTGTTGCTAGAGCTTTCATCACTATTGTTTTTATCACCATTACTTTTTCAACACCATTAGACCTCCTCAGTGGTCTGATAACTCAATAATTGGAACTGGTTGTCTTTTATGCTTTTATGTATATTTTTATGCTTTATATCAGAGGAAATCAGAGCTAAATTGTTGGGTCTGTACTTGCTTTAACTTGTGACTGAATTGCATTACTAGATGATTAAAGATCCACATCTTCTGAGATGCTGCTACCAGGAAGGATCACAAGTGCAGGAAGCTTGCAGAATCACCTCCTAGAAGACAAAGAATCAGTAGCAATTCAACAACGCAGGTGTTTGAGGGTTGCTTTGTTTTGCCCTTTCTCTTTTTTATCTTTAGAAGTATGATTTGTATAGTTAAATATGGGTAAAACAACTGGACATGATATTTCTCCTTGAGGTTAAATTAGTTAGGCTAATTATGCTGTGATTCATAAATACAGATTATGCATTGAATGGGCATTTTGGTCATTCAGACATTGGTTTTCCCTCTATGGGTTTTAAAGCAATAAACCTAAGGCCTAAAGCTTCTCAAAAGCCAGTTTGCTTCCCTTGAGGTAGACCATTTTCTGCTGTGGCACTGAGAAAAAACAGAGGCAAGAGATAGGAGATGAATGGTGCACTTGAACAAGCTGCCTGAGCTCTTTCTTAGACAAAGTAGGCAACAAGTGCTGTGATCATTTTGCCACTGCACTCTGTTCCTGGTTAAAGGCTAGATCCTGTGCCCTGAGTCAGTCCTGCAAGAGATCGGTGTCCTCTAGAACCATGTACGGTTACACAGGAGGTGAAAGACAGCATTGTCTCTGCAAAAGCTACTTGAAAGGTGCCTTTTGGAGTTTCTGAAAAGCAAAGGAGCTCTTGGGGTTTGCAGGTACAACCTACAAATTAACAACGGGCTGCTCAGAGAGGCTGCGGACTTCCAGGCTTGGAAATATTCAAAACACAATGGGATGTAGCCCTGAGCAAGCTGCTGTAGTTGGCTTTGCTCTGAGCAGGGGGCTGGAGGAGGCCATCTCCAGAGGTGCCAGCCAGCTCCAGCCCTGCTGTGAGCCTGTCTCTTTGTGAACAGCAAGTTGTTGACATGCAGCAACATGAGTGACTACGATCCAAAAGAAAACAAGGGTACACAAATAGGGCCACTCTTTCTCACTCCAGTGGCAAGGTTTCTTTGCTGCGCTAACTTGTCTGCACCACCAGCCAGCCATGCACCCTGCAGATGTCCCTGACCAGCACTGCTCTTTGACCAGGGCCAGCAGGAGCTCCCCATGGCCGCAGTGGCCATGAACTGTGCGGTCAACCCAAACAGGCAGGACCAAGAAAGCAAGAGACATCACTAACATTGAATGGCCTTTTCTTTCTTTCTTTGTTTTTCTGTAAAATAGTCATGAGGTGGTCATAAAGCGCAGCAAAATGTAATTATAATAATACATAGGTTTTTTCACTATTTTTCTTTTTGGTCACACAGAAAGTGTCCTTTCCAGGAGAATAAACAATGGAAATTTGTGTAGCATGGAGAGAAAATCATGAGGTGCCAACTGCCCTCAATCCCTGATCATACAAGGAATTTGGTTTTATTGAAATACTTTCCTGACTCTAGGTTCTGACCTGTGAGCACTTTGGCAGTGGCATCCGGGCAATTACAGCTGAAACACTCCAACAAAACTAGTAAATACTATACTGCTAATTCCTTTCAAAATGTGCCAGGGCATGGGAGGCAAGAAATTAATGACATATTACAAATTTCCAGTATAACCTTTTTATGCTATGTGTAATGTTTTACTGTAGTCTTAGCTTTCTGCTGGACTAACAAAATGAAAACACGTGAGGAGGTGTAACCTCATAACATTAGAATATAGGGGCTGTATAAAATTGTCAGCTGAAATTTCAGTTTCAGGCCTATAATGATGCTTATTCTACCATGACTTCCATACATCTCTGAAAAGTGTTACCAAATGCTGCCAAAGACATGTTACTTACTGGTGGAAATCAGTACTTATTGCTAATCTGAAAAAACAAAAGCCAAATGAAAGTGGATTATATTCTTTCCCTATTTACCTTCCTCTGTTTCACTAAAGGTTCAAAAAGTCTATTTATGATACAAAATAATTTACAGCTGGTGGATCTGAACTTGCATTTCATACCCAGGCCAGAGCTCCCAGAAGATAAATCTGCTTTTTCAGTCAGAAAAAACAAGAGATGAAATTTTGGTCCATCAAAAGCTAATGAAAAAAATCTAATACATTGACTTCTCTGGAGCTGGGATTGTATTCAATATATAATTGTAGCTCTGTTTTAAAATATGATCAATAGAGATACAGTGCTTTTACTTATTAGCTGGCAGTTGGTGGTGCAGCTGGTTAGCTTGCTACTATTGCAAGTAGCTCATGTGTAGTAGAAACTGCTCTGCGTTGAGCAATCAGAGCCTTCCTCCAGAAAAAAATTGCACATGTTGGTTCCATATATGGACTCTGAGATCTTAGGTGGAAAACTTTTTTGTTTTGTAGCCATTAATAATCTTGTGCTTTTATCAGTTCTTCTCATTGGGGAGTTTCCTTGTGGAAGGAAAAGTACTTGTATGAACATTCATAGCAAATCTAACTGAAACGGACTGTAGATCCTATCAAAGAAAAGGATTGCTGTTTTGTCTCAAATGTAAACATGAAAATACTCTATTTTCTTTTTTGGCAGTAGTTATCCAGCTGTCGTGAAGAGACAGCTTTTTCTTTTTTTATTTGTTTCTTTCAGCCTGAAGCAATCTGCAGCATTATAAATCCTGCTGCTAAGGAATTTAAAATAGAGATTTTTGCTTTTGAATTCTGAAAGTATTTCTTAGAAATGAATGAAAAAAAAAATCATTGCTGTTATGTAGCATATCCCTGAGTGGGGATTATCTTCTGTTTCTTAATGCTTTTCCTTTGTTACTTTGCTACAATCAGATCTATCAGCTGGCATGCTTCAGTCTTAAGCAATTGACTGAAGACAGGAAGTCACCTTGTTTATAAAAATGATGAGTTAGACCTCTAGAAGTGCTGTAAAACAACAGATAGTGAGGTGATTGTATTAAAAACATTTTAATATTTTTCAAGGGTCAAGTTTCATATAAGTGGTGTTTTCCTTGGGGAACTTTAGCTGGACCGAATCACTCAAATTGTTTGAAGTTCTTTCTGAGATCCATGTGTTTGCCTACACTGTTAATCTCCTGTCTACTTTGATGTTTCACCATGACTAAGCTATATGAGGTCCCCAAGCATTTTTTAGATGAGTCTGAGTGCTAGTAAAAGATGAGAATGTAAAATGATGCTTTCAACTGGTAACTTGTTCAGAAAATGTCCTGACAATATAAGTGAACACAATATACAGTATTAGTGTATTTATACAAGTCTTACCTAAGACTTTTTTTTTCCGAGTCAGAGGCATGAGTTACCTCATGTATGTCCCACATTGTTTGTCCATATTATTTCATAAATATTCTTCCAAGACATTAAAAATAAAATTCAGAATGTTTCAGTCTAGCTGTTAAAGTTTATAAACTGTGTAATGCATGTCAAAATGCATGTCAAATTCTGCCTTTGAGTAGTAGAAAAATGGAAGGGAAGTTGATATGCTTATTTAATACTTCTGCTCAGAGATTAACCAAAACTCATTTTGGTAACACTGCTGCCTCCTGAGGTGAAACAAAATGCTCTATTGCAGATGTTTCTTTACCGGTTTATCACATCCATACCTCTGTGAGAAAAAAGCAGATTAAAAAAACAAATGAAATGAGAGAGGTTTCATTCACTGGGGCATGTGAAGTCAAAGAAGTCCCATTGATTTAATATTGTGAACAGCTGCGGACGAGGTGAGATCTCCCAGTTCCCCAAGAAGGAGCTGCCACTGACTGCCTTTTCATAGATCTGACTGGTCAGAAGGATGACACTTGTGTAGGCTGAGCACTAACCCCTGCTACCAGCGCTGCTACCTGCTTGATACTTACTCATTTTGCCACCTGCACCTCTGAAAAAAAGCAACTTCAAGACAGTTGGTTTTCAGGATTGTGAGAAATTATGACAGAGAATAGGGAGCCTCTCTTAAGGTTTGGCTTCAAGGAAAATGTGTTACAAGATGATTCATTGACTTAGCAGAACACAAAAGTGGCATTTAAAGTTACCACTTGCTCATCGACTGCACAAGATAGCCAAAATGTGTCGCTTGAGAACTCTACGTATGCTAAGTTTATATTTTGGAGTATAGTAAATACTTCCCGAAAGACAACACAGATGTTATGAATTATCACTTGTATCATTTTAGCACTGAATAATTCCAGTCATCAGTTGGGACTTTACTGCTTCACACATGTGCACTGACAAGGAAGATCCTCTGTCCCAGGCTCTGGCTAGCTTGTTATGTTGTTAAAAGAAATGTTATGAAGAAAAGGAACAGAATACATTTGCAAAAACATCTATGATTAGCTCCTGCTTAAATGACAGAAGTTCTGGGCTGACACTCATGTCAAACGGATGGCATTAGTGTGAATATCTTTGGTTATGACACTAGTATTAGTCCAGAGTAAAATGAGAGTACTCCCGGTGATGACCATATTTCTGATTGACTGTTAACAGTAAAATTAGTAAGCACAGAATTATTTCTGAAAGCAACCTTTGACCAGTTGGCTCACAGTATTTCCAATTGCTTCTCCAAGATTTTTTTAATTGGCTTTTCCACTGTGTTTCAAAGTGTTAAGCTATCTGTTACAATTTATTGGCAGTTTTTAAAAGTACTTCACGTGCACAGGCAAAGATTATGGCATAAATTGATATTTCTTATGCATTTACTCTGCTTTTTAAATGGTACAATCTTTATGTCAGCCGGACTGTTTATGAAGTGCTTTGCTCAGAATGGTTTAGGGATAATAGCTTGTGTTTCTATGTCATGAGTTAAGGACTTAAAAACTGACTGAAATAGGAACTAGTCTCTCTAGTTCTTTAGACTGCAGACATGGTGATCTCATGGTCTACCCCACAAAGCAGAAAGCTTTGAATATCCAGATAAGAGATAAAATATTTGAAAAGTTGAACTAAGTGTAGGGGAAGAAATCAGAAAGATAATGTATAAATTTAACATCTGGACTCTTTGTTTGGAATAATACTTTCTGATGCAGCAGTGGATAGAGCAATCTTTCCTGGAACTGCTGGTAGCATGAGTGCCAAGAGGCAATTTCCCTGTGTTTAAATTTTTAGTACAGTCATTCATTATTAAAAACCACACTGATCAATTGCCTAAAATTACGTGTGAAGACTCAAAGAGCATCTAAGCAGGAGCACGCATTTTACATCAAGTAGGAGACTTGCAAAACGGCTGTCGGGGAAATGGGGTCCTGCTGGAGCTCAGCGCTGGTGCGATTCTGCAGCGCAGACTGTGAACGCCAGCCTGAGTCTTGCAACGGGCTGCCCTGTCGAGAGCTGCAGCGGCTTTCTGTCACTGTTAGAGTTCATCTGAGAGTAAGGACCGCTCCAGCTGCAGATATGTGCACGAGTTCCTAGATTTAACATTTCTTTACCCTTATTTTCATCTGGTTTTGGGGTGGAGCTTGAATTTTGGGGGATTTTCTTTGGTGGAGGGAGGGTCCCTCTTGGTGGGATGAGATGGAATTTAGGGCATTTATGCAAAACCATTTCAGTACAAGAAGGTCCCAAATCTCTGAGCCAAAACTCCACAGAGCTGACACAGGGAGCACTGCAAGTTTTTGTTTCCAATGCTCATTCAAGAAAGGATGGGATAGCTGTATGTTCTTCCTAAACAGCAGCAAGATTTTTTTTTTCAAATGCAATGTTTAGATTTACTCTACAGCAGTCAGAATGGTCATGTTGCAGCACTCTTGCCATAGTGCCCAGTTAATTTTTCATCACTTGAGGCTCAACGATTCAGTTGCATTCATTCATTTTGCACTTGTTCCCTCTCACATGCCTGTTTAAACAGTTAGATATGTACTTATGACCCAAAGATCATAGGAAACAAAATGTTATGGGAAATTCCATTCGCTGTCATTTATCTATACATAGCCCAAAGATTTTCAAGTGAAAGTGCAAGTTTTCATGTATTTTGCTTCTGCAAAGTACAAGCTCTTGAACGGGAGCAGAAATGCTTGTTCTTGAATTTTCAGCAAAACATGAAGGAGATATTTAGTCCAGGACAAACTTCTATTTTATTTTGTGTATTCTAGGACGTCTGTCTGTCTAATCCCCACACCGTCTCCACACCCTTTGCATCCCCAACACTGCCTAAGACACATAATAATTTCGTTACAAAAAACCCAAAACGTTCAATGTCTGCTCTGTGCTACAGGCCAGCAAGAGAAATCTAAGCCACCATCACTATGCCAGACTTGAAAATAGCAAGGCAAAAGTGTTCAAAAGGTGGGATGAAATAGCCATGTTCTGTATTAAAGAGGAAGAACAAGGCTTTTAACTAATTGGTTTTGACTTAGTGGAGTTAGTCATGCCATACACCACCCCTGGAGATATTCGCCCACACTGTGCCTATGTGCCGAGCTACGCTGCTGCCCTGGAACGGTGGTGTGGTGTTGTGTCCACTGGTCTGGGTATCCACCAAGAACCATAAACAAAGAGGGAAGAGAAATGCTTTCAGACCACAACTATTTTCAGCCCAGGGGATTTTCTGAGGACAATTCAGGTATTTTTTCTTGGAATCCCTCCATGCATCCAAGGGATCTAAATCTTACAAAGACATCTGAGCTTATTGTTGCTTATGAATAGGGAAGTAAAACACACTTCAAATTCCCATGTCAATGTTAAGACAATGTCTCCTTTACAAATTCTGATAGGGTAAAATCAAATTAAGACAATTGTAGAAAACACACTTTAAAGGTACCTTTGATGGTCATGTACTCCATTACTTATCGTACGGCAACTGTCTGGAATATATTTCTCATCCTGACAGCAATTTGTAGCCATCGATCTACTGAAATAGCAGATGAGCATGGTTTCTGAATTATATTAGGTAAAATAATAAATCTAAGTCTGTACCAAAATTCAGGAATTGTGATGTAAAAAAAAAAAAAAAAAAAAAAAAGAACATTTGAAACCTGGAACAAGTTCTTTATTTTCCATATCAGAGACCAATAATACTGGAACATCATTATCTAAAATTTAAACCCATGGATGCTGGGCATTGTTAGGATTCTTGTGAAATAATATGATCCCATAACACCATAAGTAAAAAGTAACTATAACAGTGGCGTTTGAACAGGGATTTGCTGTGGTAAGGAATAACTAAGCTGGTTACTGGCATTCCCTTGTGACATCAGGCTTTCTAGGCCTGCACTTACGTCAGCTATGGGGATACTTTTCTTCAACACTTCTAGATATATATCTTCCAAACTTTTTGAGATTCATCCAAGTGTGGTGTTTTGTTTTAATTATAATGGATTGAACTTCTCTCAATAAACTACCTTTGTCTCCTTAATAACAGTTGTTGATCAAACTAATATTTGAGGTAACACTCTGCATAGTGGCTCTGACAGCTACCTTTGTGCTTTCCTCACTGGATTACTTAGAATGCTGAAGACACCAACCTAACCTTGGCCTACTAGCCTGTCCCCATCACAGCAGCATCTCTCAGGCACTGTGATGCTTTGTGTAGAAAGATCATACTGCCTCCAAAAAGGTTTATAAAAGCTCTCCTTGAAAAGCATCTTCCTGTCTTATTTCCTGTGATGGTAGGAATATGGACCAATGTAAACCAGGCTTTATTTTAACAACTTGAAATGGGCTGAAGAGAAGGCAAAGACCTCATCTTGGCTGATGTAATCTGTCCATCATCTGAGTGGTGGATTAATCTTTTCAAGAATAATTGTAATTTATAATTGTTTAGTGATGTTGTCATCTAAGAAAACTGAATTTCTCTCACATTGGTGTTAGATGATTAAGACATTAAAAGGAAGATACATAGCTTATATTCCTCATATCTTATATGATGTTTAGCTTATATTATTTTATTATTATTCAAGAAATAAAGAGCACTGTGATATCAACTTTCGCCCTGGGTTTCCTTGAATCTTGGTAATTCTCTGCCTATTTATTTCTGAGAGTTAGCTGAGATGGATAGAGTTTGCAGGTGATTTTAATAATTGTTTTTACACAGCCTAAACTACAATGGAGAGATGCTTTGTAACGTTTTGCTGACAATTAAAACAAGAAAAAATACATTTTCCCCTCTGCAACAAAGAGTCTTGGAAGTTATGCAGACCAACATATGTAGTCCTATAAGATCAGAACATATTAAAGTGTTATAAAAATGTCAGTTTAACTTTTATCAACCTCGGCTTGGTGTATTTCTGCTTTCCAGCACCGGCACTTTGATTTTATACAGTGTTCTTAAAAAAATATATATATATACAAACATCCTTCTATAAAACTTTTTTTCCATTGCATTAAATTCAAAGTCATTCAAATTTATTAAAAAAAAGAAAGAAAATACCTGTTTTTTTTAAAGTAGACATGTTTCCAACCCACCTTCCATGCTTCATCATGGTGCTGATAAATATTTTAAGACAAATATTACTAACAGTTTGATTTTGGTTACACAAACACATCACTTGTTTAGATTTTACAACATTTTATAAAGTGTTTTCCTGCCTAAAATATTGAACTCTTTCATTCTTCCAGCTTGTGGCCATCTCTGTTTGATTGCTTTTAAACAAATTGCATTTCTGAATGAAGCTTCATTTGTTCTGCCATTGCACTATTTTGCCTGAAGCCTAAAGTAAGCAAAAGGATCTCTGCTTTTCCATGCGTATTCTGGAAGCTTTCCATAATTACAGTTTCAAAATATGCCAAGTGTAGTAACAAACTGCCTGTAGGCTGTTGAAACACCTCTTAAAGTCTTTGAAATTGGTGCATTTGTAATTCTTCATCTTTGATCATCTTGCGAGAAGACACAATAGGAGAGAAATTCCCATTTATTGGAGTGGGTTCCCTTTATGTTCTTGTGGATGCATCCATTGCTGCATGACAGGCTCATGAATGTGGGTGACGTGTGCCTACCTTTGAATTCCTGCGAAGTTATGTTGGCTGCATTGTCAAATGCTTAAAAATAGCCAGCAGTGCCTATGTAAAATTGCTATGGCACTTCACAATGCAAAACTGAAAAAAAAATAAGGTTGAGGTGGGTAAAATGTCTGCAACAACCCTTTCTGTCTGAGATAACTGCATTGTGCATTTATGGTCTTAGCCTTGCTGATAGAGTAGACTGCAGCGCCAGCTTGTAGAGCATTGCAGTTTCCCTCACATATGGGAACCATGACATGAGCAAGCAGGGCTTGGTCACAGTACCCAGCTCTTCCTTAATTCAATCAGCACCAAGACTGAGGCTGATCATTGAAAATATTTTAGTAATCACAACAATAATAGTTAAAAATGTGTGTTTCTGTAGTTCACAAAAGCCTTCTACTTCTTAAAGACTTCAATCATAATATATGACCATATACATCAGGCTTTTTTTTCTGCTTTTTCAAGATAGATCATTTCCTTCAGATCCAATTGCCAAAAATATCTGTAGGCATACAGCAGAACTTTGCTGTTTTAAATCTCCTGTATGTTTTTAACTGCTCAATGTAAGACTCTATGCTTCAGATTTTCATACAGAAAATATACAAGAGCTTTGTGGAAAATGTGCCAGGCATGCAGTAAAGTATGTTACACCAAAAGTATGGTGCATTTCTTCAGATAGTCTTCCTCAGGGATTTGATTTGCATTGGTTCTGGACTCTATTAATTTTGCTTTGTTAAAATATTTCCTTTTCCACTGTCATTTGACCATTTATAGAAATGTTTCTTACTGGCTAACATCTTTTTTACTATCACCTTCACTTGAAGATCCTGTTCCAGCTAACATAATAATAGGATATAGTGTCAGGAGGTTCATAAACTATAAGACCATTGATTCTAAAACACTGCAGGCAAGTTGTATGTCATTGTTTGGCAACATAAAACAGTGTGACATGCACTACTACAAAAGGTGTCATAGAACTGGGAAATGTGTATATCACACTATTCACTAATTGTGCAAATATGACAAAAATCATCCTTGGAGATGTATATACAGTATGAAAAAGCAGCTTAAAACACCATCAGAAGTAAATCCTGGCCTAAGTGCAATTGTTTAATTTAACATTCTGAAGATGTGATATCATTTTTTCCTAACTGTAAAAGAGTGAGCTTTGAAGTAAGACTTCAGAAAATACTGAGTCATTTCCTGATTCAAATATAAATTGATTTCCAAAGTTGTCATTGCCTAAATCAGCTTTGGGTGCCACTCGTCTGCAAAAGAAATTCCTTATTTTAACAGATTCACAGTGGAAACAGATACAACTATAGGGACAAAATATTTAGCTTCCACAATAATATTTTTCAGGGTCTTTGTCATGAAAGCAAGAAAGTCTTAATGCATTTTTGGTTGAGTTGCCTTTACACAGTGCAAATTTCTTTACACCTATTTAATAATTTGGCACAGTATGTAGAAGCTTTTACTTAACAATAGTAATAATACTTTGCCTTTTTATAATACCTTTTGCCTAAGGAACACAAGGCACTTTACACACACAATATATGCAAACACAGAATGTTACACACAGAATGTGTGTAACATATTGAAAGACGTTTTTCTTATCCTGCAGCTTCGGATCTTCTCTATTTTAAGAGAATTAAAAACAGACATGTGAGAAGAGCTGTACAACACTATCTCCTCCTGCAGAAGTGTGATGCTACCTGTAGAATAGGTATACAATATAGAATCATAGAATAGTTAGGGTTGGAAAGGACCTTAAGATCATCAAGTTCCAAACCTCCTGCCATGGGCAGGGACACCTCATGCTAAACCATGTCATCCAAGGCTCTGTCCAACCTGGCCTTGAACACCACCAGGGATGGAGCATTCACAGCTTCCTTGGGCAGCCCATTCCAGTGCCTCACCACCCTAACAGTAAAGAATTTCTTCCTTATATCCAATCTAAATTTCCCCTTTTTAAGTTTGAACCCATTACCCCTTGTCCTATCAGTACAGCCCCTAATGAAGAGTCCCTCCCCAGCATCCTTCTAGGCCCCCTTCAGATACTGGAAGGCTGCTATGAGGTCTCCATGCAGCCTTCTCTTCTCCAGACTGAACAGCCCCAGCTTTCTTAGCCTGTCTTCATACGGGAGGTGCTCCAGTCCCCTGATCATCCCCACGGCCCTCCTCTGGACTTGTTCCAACAGTTCCGTGTCCTCTTTATGTTAAGGACACCAGAACTGCACACAATACTCCAAGTGAGGTCTCACAAGAGCAAAGTAGAGGGGCAGGATCACCTCCTTTGACCTGCTGATCATGCTCTTTTTGACGCAGCCCAGGATACAGTTGGCTTTCTGGGCTGCGAGTGCACACTGCCGGCTCATGTTCATTTTCTCATTGACCAACATCCCCAAGTCCTTCTCCGCAGGGCTGCTCTGAATCTCGTCTCTGCCCAACTTGTAGCTGTGCCTGGGATTGCTCCAACCCAAATATTATTAAAAACTGACATAAACTATGGATATTATTTATAATGGAAATTGGGTAATAGTTTCTGGCCTCCAGAGGAACAAATATCTAGACTTCCCTTCAATAGCTGGAAATCATTTAAGAGATCTGACTTGTTTAAAGAGAACATGGATCCCTTTTCAAAAGTAGTCTGTCTGAATAGCTTAGTAATTTCATTTTTTAACTGAGGAACGTGATTTATTTTGCAGGGAACATAGTGAGGAAAAGTGAATGAGTGACTGTGGGATGCCAGAATAGCTACTAAAAACTAGATAGCCAGAGGGGTTCAGCTGTGAACACTGCCAGTAGCTCGACATGTAGGGTGTAGGATGTCTTGTTTGTCTTGATTCTAGGCCATTCTGGAGTTTATCCTACTGTATCCTTTCAAATTAGCCATGTATATAACACAGTAGCCAACAATATGGTGAATAATGTATATGAGCCAGAGAATAGTGAATGAGACAAGAAATAATATTTTTTACACTCAGATATTGGATTCGTGAAGGTAAAATGAGCCACAATATTTGAAATGTCAAAATCGTCAATATAGCTTTGTGTGTGTTTGGGTGTTAATTTGTATTTTAAACTAAGCTAAAAAGTGTGGCAAGGAGCAGGTGACAGGCTTTTACCAAAGCATTTACTCCAATAATTCCTGTTGATAAAAGCATTTAGAATATGTCTAAGAGATGAAAGAGATTTTCTGATCAACTGAAACAAGTGTGAGGGTTAACATCTCCCCGTGTTCATGGATATATGTAGGAAACCCCGAAGCAGATAGCTTTGATACACTCTGAACCTTTTTGAGCAGCAGATTTTAACAGCTTCTGGGTATTCTGTGAGTCAAAACTCTTTTGAAATGTGTAAGGCTAATATCTCCCTAACAAACACTAAGCGATAATGCTTAATTTCAGGGATCTCTGCTGGAAGCTGTCAATCTTCTCAGTCAGTAAAGCTGTGTCTTCACATGTGTATCAAACAGTCATAGGGGAAAAAAAAAAAAAAAAAAGAAGTGGTTTCTACAGCAGGAAAACAGGTATTCTTAACAGATGTAAAGCAATGTAATTCCAACATGTACTACAATTACAACCCAACCTGCTCATCATCTCCATGGTGGTTACTGTTATCGTTCTATCAGGATTTTCTATTTTAATCTGAGGAAAAAGATCAAGTGCCAGGGTAAGTTTTCCTAATGTGCTGATTTTTGGTGGCAGCTTGCACTGGGGGCACCAACTATCTCTCACTGCATGCTCTAGAAAGTAGAAATAAACCCACATTATCTCACTTGAGCACTTACCCAACAAGAAATTTTCATCTCATCAGGCACAGTGCTGGTGCCTTGAATTCTAAGCATTTTGCCTTGTGCTGCTGTAAACTGCTATATGAACTCTAAAGCAAACCAATGCACATTTTTCTTGTGTCAGTGTTTATTCCCATATCAGGATAATTCCTGAGGAGGTCACACAATGGGCTCTTTTGCCTGCAAGCAACTGCTTCAGAGCTGACAGCAGATTGCTCTGAAATTTGAACTGCAGCAGTGGGTCTTGTTTATCTCAGCAACAGGAAAGGGAGAATTATGTAGACAGAAACTTTTTTTCTTTTTTTTAATTTCTTAGCATCCTGTGACCTTCCTTGCAAACATGCTCAGAAGCAGTACTGAAGGGTGAACAGTTGAACTGTGTATATTTATTTATCTTTTCTTCAGCTCAGCTGTCCCTCTATGTTGTCGGGCTTGCCAAAGCTGTTTTTTTAAGCTGATCCTTTCGTCGGCATTTATATGCTGAGGAAGACTGTGAAAACCTGCCCTGTGCTTCCTTACTCAGAGCTGCCAGGAATTCCTTTATATCGGATTAGCAACTAGAAAATTGTGTGTGGGCTTTTTTGTTGGTCAGTGGTGATGTGTAAAATCTGTTTGGAGCAAAGGTGGTCTGTGAAATGTATCTGCAGTGGCATTTCACATACCCAGAGATTCTGCAGTCCTTCGAAGTTTACTATAGCTGGAGGAATGGCTAAATGATGAGCCAGGCTCCCTGTTGTCAAACCACAACACAGACTTCCAAAGTAAGCCTGGTGCTGCTTTGTTTCCTGTCTCTGTTGATTTGTAAATCTGTGCTTGTCAAAAGTGTGATTTTGTTTTTGTTTCTCACACTTCCCCTGAGCTGTGACTGTTATTGTGTTTCGGATTTGGTTTCAAGTTCCAACTGAGACTTTGATATAGAGTACACATGAAAAAAAAATTAAAAAAAAAGGAAAAAATCTGGGTTATAATAAGCTGGGGTTATGATGTCTATGGGTCTTTGGGTGGTTTGAGATAGTTTTCCAGCCTGGTCTACTTGACACGACCATTGTAATTGCGCATTTCATTTTGTGAGCATGGTCTGAAGGGTGAACAGATAGGAGTTCAGCTGCTCTGTAACCTGTAACCAAGCCCATGGAACAACTCTCACTGATCTCCATGCTGGCACATTCCCTGTGTTCACTGCACTGCAATATCTTTTTTTTTCTTACTGCTGAGAATACTGAGTAAGGAGGGAGAAGTGGATGAAACCTGGAATTTGGGAACAGGAATTCCAGGATTTTTTCCAGCAGGTTTCCTCTGCTTGATGCCTCCATTCCTCTATAAATATGAAAACCATGGCAGAAAATGTTAAGCTCAGTAAGTGCTAGGGTTAAATCTCCCTCAGACATGGAACGGAAAGAAGTCTACATTTGGGATGTTGAGCTGTTTTGAGGGAAACTATGGGTTGTACGGAATGCAGAATGATCAGACATAGAGGGACTTCAGGAAGATCTTGAAAGTTATCTTCATTATCAGTGAGCAAATTATGTTTGTACACTGTATTCTACCTAGAACTCCTAGGCTCAATTCAGATCTTTAAGTATGGTTGTGGGATATAAAGAAGCCAGAAATTCTGGTCTGGTTTCCTGAACTAACACAATATTCTCACTATCCCAGTTTCCTAAAGTCTAAAATTGAAATAATCTATCTTTTAAGAGACAGCATGCTGATGATTTGTTTCCTATCTCACTCTAAAAAATTACAGTGTTATGAAACTATCCCTTCTTGCAGCGTGCGATGATAAGAAATCACTATACCTTTAAAGCAAAGGCAAAATGCGAAACAGTTGCTCCTTTGGCATTGATGAGTTAACATGTTGTTTTTTTTTATTTCTGTATCCCGGGCGATCCAGATTGAGGAACATTATGTTTCACATAATGTTTCTCTGAGGCTTCTTGTTGCAAAGCTTCTTAGCTGCTTTGAAAGGTTAATTGTCAAACTTTAGGTTAGGACTGTATAATGTACTTCACAACTCCAAACCTTGACTTAAAGTATTAGCATGAATGTGGCAGGTGATAAAGAGTTGTTTTTCATATTATTTTGAAAGGTTGAGCTCATATTATTATTCATGATTGAGTAAAGAGGTTTTTATTCCAAGGTACTAACAGCTTCTGAATTTCATCTGACCTCCATTAAAGTTGATGGAAAGGTCTGTCTTGATATCCATGTTCTTTGGACCAGATTCTTTACCTAGGATGAATGTAATTCACTTTTCCTTTGTCATTTGGGGCAGTATTTTCAAAACTTCGTCAAAAGAATGAAGTATAAAAACAGATGGTGGTTAATCAAATGTTTGTGTCCCCTTTTCCCTCCCCTCCAGTGAAGTGATGGAGGAATTGGTCATATTACCGTGATTGATTGTTGTCCCCCTTGCCCCATCTATTAAAAAGGAGCTATAAGACAGATCGTTATAAACTCTTTGAAAATATATTGAGGGAAAAGTGCTATGGAAGAGTCAGGTAAAAGAGGCATTGCAGAAGTTTCTATTTGTTTTCATTTTTTTTCTGACAAGATTGTACAACTCTGAATGTACAGTGATGTACAGGACTGAATGTACAATAAGCAGGAATATATGGGCACCTACAGAGCTGCCAATTCGTCAAAATGGAAGTGCATCTGGTGTCTGTTGCTCCCTTTTCCTCATGCTGTGTCGAGTAATGCTAAGTTACCACTAATACAGGATTTACTTAGCTATGGCAGGGAAAGATCAGCTGCAGCTGGTTTCCCTGAAGGAAAAGACAGCTTTAACTTAGTCATTCCTTTGGGCTGGGAGCTGCAAAACCTTGCCTGCTCACTTGCTTGAGCCAGGCCGTAGGGTGCCCCAGATAATATCAAAAACACAGAAATGCATGTACATATGTACATGTGGCCTCCTGTGCAGGAGGCACAAGCATCCACCCTAGCACAAACAAAAAAAGGAG
>JANHGB010015713.1:0-11898 GCA_026283785.1 Coracopsis vasa | reverse complement strand
CATCTGCCCACCTCACAAGCGTGTCAAGGTCCCTCTGGATGGCATTCCTTCCCTCAAGCGTATCAACCGAACCACATAGCTTGATGTCATCGGCAAACTTGCTGAGAGTGCACTCAATCCCACTGTCCATGTCACCAACAAAGATGTTGAACAAGACCTCATTCTGTAAATCCTTCTTTCTCACTGCTGGAAAAAAATTCTAGTCTCTGACTCTTCTTTCAGTATTACCAGACACTTAATTTATCTTCACCATGCGCTGTTTATCCTGCCACTAACTCATTTTCAGTCCCATTAACAGCACCTTCCAAACAGGACCTCTGTTTTCATTCGATTTTGTTCTCTTGCCTTCCATTTTTTTTAATTTGTCATTTAATTTCTTGTCTCTTCCAGCATACACTTATTCCTGTTTCTTCATATTTGTCTGACTTCCAGGTGCTGGAAAGATCCATTATGGTAAATATATTAGTGAAGAAAGTACATCATTGTTTCTATTGTCAGATTAGCTACTGGTAATGCATTGCGATACTGTCCAAATGTCAGAGAGTTTAATCGTACATTTTTCTCTCCTCAGTTCTCAGAGAATTAGTAATGGGGATTTCCAGCTCAGTATACTTATCTCTTCACCTATTACTTGTTTCTAAGCAGATTTCATGTGCATCCTGAATCCAGGATTTCATAGAAATATTGCAGAGGCTCAGCCAGCTCCTAGATTATAACCCCTTACTATCCACCCATGCAAGTACTAGGGAAAACCAGACTGTTACCAAGCAGTTTCAGTGTAACAGAAGCATGCTGGGATAGCTCACATGACTGGAGCACAGGTGGTGGATGCAGGTTCTTTAATAAGCACAGGTTGGGAATGGGAGGAAAAGAAATTATGCTTTATGCAGAATAGCAGCTTGAATGCATGGAGCTTTGCTATGAGAAGCTATTTTAGTGGGTTTCTGCCACAGACCTTATTGAGAGGCAAAATAAGAGGCAGTCTTCTTTAGATGACTGAAAGAAGCCTTGCAATCAGGAAGAAGATTAAAAATATTGATTGGGCATGGAATTAGAAAAACTAAAACTCTACTGCAATTGAAATTGGAAAGGAAAGTGAACGGCAAAAATAAAGACCTCTGTGAGTATATTGCCAGGGGGATTAGGGGATCTGTGGTGGAAGGGATTGCAGTGTTCAAAGCTTTGTTTGCCAAGGTCTTTACTGGTAAGGCATGCCCTTTGATTTTCCAGGTCTCTCTGCTTAGTGGCAGAAGAGTCTAGCAGACTGAAGTACTGCGTATGGTAGGGAAATATCGGTTAAGCAAATAAACTGGTTATATACAGCAGTTCATGAGACCACATGAGATACATCTGTATCAATGACAGAGCTTGGCCAAAGTCACCTTTCAAAAACTGGGTGACCAGGAGAGGTCACTAGAGATTAGAGGAACTAGAGAATGGAAAGTGTCTCATCACTCTTCAAGAACAGTGAGAAAGAGGATATAGAATATTAGAGGCTGGTCAGCCTCATTTCAGTCTCCTGGAAGATTGTGGAGAAAACCTGCATATGGATGTCATTCATAGGCACAGGAATGACAAGGAGATGAATGGGAACAACCACAAAAGATTTACAAAGGGAAAATCATGCCTGACCAATCTGAATTCCTTCTCTGATGGCTGGCATCATGGACAGGGAATGCTGTTTACCTTGACTTTATAATGACTTTTGGTATGGTCTCCCATTGCATATTTGTAGCCAAGGTAAAGAGATATGGACTGGATGCATAGACTACAAGATCGATAGAAAACTGATTGGAAAAGGAGCCTCAAAGTGTTAATGAGTAGCAGTTTAAAATCCACTTGCCAGATGGTTACTAGAGTCTTTCCTCACAGGTGTGTACTAGAGCTGATACCATTTAATATCTTCATTAGCTACCTGGATGACAGGGCAAAATACACCCTCAGCAAGTCTGTGATGAAACCAAATTTAAAGGAAGAAACTGATATGCTAAACAACAGGACTGCTGTTCAGTGGACTTTGACATACCAGGCTGACAGAAACTCATGAACTTCAACAAAGGCAAGTAGAAAGTCCTAAACCTGTGATGAAATATCCACATCCAACAATACTGTCTGGGGCTGACTGAATAGAAGTACATTTTGCAGAAAAAAAAAAAATAGAGATCCTGGGGTAACAAGTTGAACATCAGTCAGCAGTGTAGCCTTGAGGCAATAAATGTCTATTACATAGTTGGATATATTAGCAAGAGTGTAGCCAGCAAATGAAGATTCTCTGTACTTGGCATTTATGACCACACCTGGAGTATCTTGCCCAGTTTTGAAATCCCAGGAGAGGAAAGGCAGTGATGCTGGGGAGTAAATTCACTAGAGGAAAACAAAGATGTTAAGTTGCCCAAGAGCCTATGGAGATTTTATTTTTTAAATAGATCATTAAAACTCTATTACTGTGCAGTTATATATCTACGAATTTCTTTTCCAGTCCAGATTCATTCACCACGTATATTGTTTACTAGAAAGTATACACTGATTTGCAATCTTTGGTCCAGCACCAGAGTGCTGAGTCCAGCACCTTGAGATACTGAGTCTGCACCTTGCCATGCCAATTAAATGTTGCCTGAAGTTGAATTTCACTGCACTTGGCTGCCCTGGGCATGAATAGAATACAGCAGTGCACCCTATATTCAACAGGTATCCCAAGCCTTATTAACAGTAAACCTGACAATCAGTAGTATGGTAAGAAAGCCTGCCACTTACAGGTTCAACATGCTAAAGTACACTTGCAAATCAACTTTCAGTCATTTAGTTCCCACATAACCTACCAGGCTCTGAAAAACAGTAGCACAGGTAAAAAGCATGTGACAGGAAATGCATGTGGGTTCCATTTTTGTTTTCGGAAGGTGAGCTGCTTCTTGACAAAGGCAAAGGGAGAAATACCAAAATGTTTATCTCCCTTTGTATAATGTGTCCAGTGGTCTGAATTGTATTAGCTGCGATCTGATCTCTGACTCTAATATCTCTCTAAAGATAATTTTATAAAGTTTGCTTCAGGAATAGCCTATATATTTGTTACATAGTGCATCATTCCATACTTTAGTGGAATACACTGTGTAATATACCTGTACTGAGCCACTGTCCTTATAAACAGTTTGGTACAATCATTTATCATATGTGCATGTTTAATCCCACCTAAATTGCATACACATTTTCATGTGATTTTGTTAACTGCATCAAAGTTAGAACCCTGGGAAACAGAGAAATTTACATACAAATGTTTGTCACTTATAGCCATGGTTCACACATGTACGTTGAGGTTGGTATGTGCATAAAGAACAGCTAGCAACCTTTCTGTTTGTTAGGAAGCTCTCTTCCCTTCCCTTATGATTCCTCCAGACCGTTCTTTCTTGCAAGGTGTTCATGTCAAAAAGTCACTTGGGTATTTGAAAATCCGGTTTCTCACTTTCGTCCAATAGCCTAACACCTATACAAAAGGTTCTGTATTTTCTAAACAGGCTGCAAAAGAAAAAGGGGAGATTCCTAGTATCCCTGTTCATAAGGATATTTTAAATGGATTAAAGAAAACAGAGAGGAGCCAAGTCACTTGGTGATGCAAATCATGCCCTCTGAGAGAAGAGACTGAATGAGATCAAAACATTTACCAGAAATCACTGATTTGTATACAGACCAATTTCCTTTTTCTTTTTTTTTTTTAATTTTTTATTTAGATTTTTATTTTTTTCTTAATTAAGACTTTTCTCCAGTCCGAGAGTTCTGGCTGCAGAATTGAGGGATGAGGTAACTTGTGAGCAGCCAACTAAAGCTGTCATGAACTATGTTTCACACAGTTGGGAAAGCATTATTTCAAAAAATACTCTTAAAAAATCAACATTGTAAGTCTTCAAACATGAATGTAAGTAAGAGAGGGCATGAGAAATGAAAATGTCTTAGAGAGGCAAGTGCAGTGGGAATCTCCTTTTCTATACTGGATGGTTTTAGCACAGTCCATATAGGATAAGAAAACAATAGAAATCATTGCAAAGAAGAAAAATAGATGTTTTCCTTACCCAGGTGAAGTAAATACAGAAGACCAGTTTTACTAGGCAGTCAAGTTTAAGGAACAGTTGTATCTAGAGAGATTATAAAGTATAATGAGAACATTCTCCAGAAAATTTAGGATCAGGAAGAAGCCAGCTGTTAGAGCATCTAGCTATATCCATTTAAACTCCATCCTAAACCACTCCTAGTCATATTATTAATAACAGGGCTGTGAAAAGTCTGCTATTGGTAACAATAAATAATTAAAGAGAGCTTAAAGATTCTTTAAAATAATTTCTTACATCTTTTTTCTGGTATAAAAGCCTGTAGAAGCAATGTAAGTTCTCTGATAGGTTATTTCTCCTAGTAAGCAAATAAGAAGTTGGAAAACCCCTCATCCTTTGTCCACTGAAGTCACTGTATTCATAGTTCTGAAATGTGACAGTATAATGCATCTCTGTACAAAAAACAGTTCCACAACCAAAATTAAATCAGCGTGTAAAGATTATTGCTGCTAAACAATCAAATATAGGGACATATTTTCTCTTTCAGTTATAATACATATTGCAGGTTTCCCATCCAGTGTCACTAGAAGGACAAACTGAAGCTCCAGTCTGGTGCATCTTCCTGTAAGATGTTTTGAAGCAATTCCCACACAGCACTATAGGTTCACTCATCACAAAAGCTTTCAACTGAACTTGAGGTAATGAAACTCTTTTATTAATAACTCCATGCTTCACTTTAATATTACTTAAGCTGTGGCAGCTCTCAGCACTGAAATATATAATGCCATTTGCTATTACTCTATGTACCTTTGGATGTAAGCAAAGACAAACATTTTAGGTTTAGAATGGCAATAAATGAAATAACAATTGATTTATTAGGGTAAGGCTTTGGAGAAAGGAAAGCCAAAGTATATATGAAAAAGTCAGCTCTCTGTTCATCCATTCCCAGATAAAATGTTTTAGGTGCATGTACACATATTTATTATTCATGTATGCACTTGTGTGTATATTTGCACACAAATAAAAGCATTTCAAAGACATAGTTTCAGTTAACTGAAATGTATCAGTTGTGATGAGAGTTACCTAATAACTACTAATTACTAATCAATGAACTTATGTTTGAGTTGTTATATTAACACTCTGAATAACAGTCTTTTAATATAGCTGACATCAGAAAAAGAATAATTATTTTTTAGATTCCCATAGTAAAAATAACACTTCATTATAACAATGGAAGTAGTATCAGTTGGTAACATCAGTTTAAAAACTTATCTTTAGTATTTCCTGAGTTTTGGAACACTGGTCAGTATGACCTGAATTTCTGTTGATGCAGATAGATACTTTTTTTTTCAATGCAGAATTCATAATAGTACTCATTATTTGCTTCTCCGTGTCTTGCTAGGCCATTACTTATATTATCTGTGGTACGTGTGCAGAAACCCAGCAAGTTAGGCAACTTTATTTGCTGATGAATAGCAAAAGGGATGGAGAAAATACTTTAATGTAAATTACCTAGGAAGAAATGGGGTATGTTAGATATACTTGGTATGTGAAGTGCATTTTCATTATTACACTCAAATAGTATAAAATGCAATTAGTGTTTCTTGGATTTTGTTGATAATGGCTAATAAGAAAAAAAAAAATCATGGTTGTGGTGGATAAGACTGTAAACATTACCGTTTTGGGAATGGATTTCAAACATGTATTCAAGTTATATTTGTAGGATTTTTATTACATTATCAGAATTACGATGTGTTGAAATACATTTAAACTGAAGAATTATTTTTTTGTTAACTAAATGTTTGAACTAATTATTGTCACTTATTTTCAAAGTAAAGATAATCATAGATCATGACCAAAATCCAAACCCTACGATCCAGGACAAATACTATTGATGTTTTTCATAAGCTCCTTCTCTGTACAGGAATGGACTTTACTGAAGTAGGTAAACCAAGCAGGATTAGCCTTTGCATTGAAATGACAACGTATTTATTTTACTAGGGAGCTGAAAATTAAGCAGCTGATCAAAAGGTTTGCCTATCATCTGCCCAGCCACCTAGTCTGTGTCTAACATGATGAATATCAGTAATTCTCAGCAATTTATAACCTGTTAATGTGATCTAGTTAAGGGGTGGCGAGGAATCATGAAGTTCTGAGTGTTCAAATAAAAGAATCTGCTCCATTCAGAAAATGGGTATTTTACAATAAATCATTGTTATCTACCACCATGATTAAAAACGGGCATGATGCATCTCATCAAACATGATCCTGGAACAGTTGTTCAAGACAGTGTATGCTTCCAAACCTAGAAGCTATGCATTGCCTCAGACATTCCCTGGCATTTCAACAATAAATAAAAATGTGAATAATTTTTTTTTTCCTTTCATTATGTATAACTGTTTAATGGACTTCAGCTGACAGTCATTACCCATGAAAATTAAAAGGTATATTAATGACACTGATTTTTTGAGTACTTGTTAACACTAGAAATTTATCCTGGACTAAAGCAGACTATTAATTATAACAGCTATTTTTAAACAACACTACCTGTGACCCTGCCTAGTCCAGAAATGAATGTCACATCACAAGGACATGAAACCCCCTCCAGCTATTTCCAAGCAACTTCATCAATAAACGAGCGCTTTTAGCCTATCTTCTGCTTTGGCAGATATTCCGAGACATAAATTTGGTCAACAAAACCAAAAATTTCTTTTTAGAAGTTAAAAAAGATAGAGCCAACAAATAAAATGTAAATTCTAAACAACTTTCTAGTTCTGCATCTCTCTTCTTCCACCCAAAATAAACATATTCAGCTTACAAGATGCTGACCAGTAATGAGAGACACTGCACATCCATCTCCCCTCAGGGTGATGTGAGAGCACACAGGGTTTTGCAAGACAGTGTTCAAACTATGGATACAAACCTCAAAAATCAAGAGAAAGGCAATAAGGTATATGATGAGCATTTATCATTCCTAATACAGGTCCTGGTTCTACCCTGACAAAAGTATGATAAAGAAACACTAAAGTACTGGTTCCCAAAAACACCCAGGTGAAGATTGTTTCCTGGAAGGAAAACAGTCAAACAGACAGTGTTTTCATACGAATATCTTATGATCATGTTACAAAACAGCTTATAAGAAAATCTGAAAGTTGTTGGGCAGAATATTGTTATTACTCCCACAGGAATCAGAACCATTATTGTGCTATTGGCCTACTTCACTACCATATGTGTTTTAAGCTTCTTAGATCTCAAGGTGAACCTCAACATTAAATTTATACCAACTCCAAATGTTACCCAATCAATTTATTTATATAACTTATTTTAGACAAGCCTGCTCTTAATGTTCTGTCAGGCTCCTTTAAGTGGTCTCACCTAGTATTTCTTGTTGCATTCTTCAGTCTGCTGTTGCACATTTTCCCCCTTTAACATAAAATACATCATTATATTCACACCTTATATGTATATCAAAATATCTACTGTTTCCAATAACAAGTAGATTGCACCTTCGCAAACTCAGATACGAAATTAAGTAAAAAGAAAAACAAAATGAATATTGCAAGGAATATAAAAAGAAGGGAATTTATCAAATTTAAAGGGAATTTATTAGATTTAGGAGGATAAAAAGAAGGGAATTCCATTTAACTGTTTATATAACACGCCTAACACCATAGCTTATCATGAAGGACACATCAGTAGAAGAGGAAGAGAGGCAGTACATTAGAGACCCTCTTCAAATTCAGAAGAAGATTAGTTATTGTATAAATATATTTAGCTTTATAAAATAACCATAGTCAAAATTACTGACTTTGAATATATGAAGCAGGTTATTCAGATTCTGCAGCTTAAGTGGCTTAAGAAATTTCCAAGAATATGTTCAAGGAAAATCTTGACATTGGCTTCATTTAGCTTAGGAGAGAGTCAGAACAAGTATACCACTGCTTTATCAAACCAGACAAACTGAGATAAATGGGACAACTGAAAGTGATTATGGTAGGCAGAATTTCAAAATAAGACTAAGGAAATGGAATAGAAACTGAAAAGCTGGGACCTTGAACCCACCTCAGTGTCTATTTTCTTGAGAGACATGATCAAATTTTAAACACAAAAACTTAAGGTTTAAAAGTAGTTTTACAATATCTAGCATTAAGACAACTGTTTAAATTTTATTTTTGTATTTTAATAGAAGGTTGCTGCTGACTCAGGTTTTATTTCATATATTTAAACATAGTCCTGTGATATTTTTGCAAATAGAAATATTGCAGTCACACCAATGCAAAAGGGGAACTAGAAAATGTGACCTATTAAAAACAAACCAGAAACCCATTAATTCAGTAGCCAGCAAAATAAAATATCAAAGCAAACAAACAGTATCAATGTTGAAAATACAATATTATATTGGGTTATGGTTTAGTCATCTGAGGCATCATAAGCAACACAGATAAGGGGGTTTTTTAAGAATATATGACTTTAATTGACTTTGCCCCTTTAATGATAAATTTACAATGAAAATGACATATCCACCATAATTTTGAAATACAACATAGCTACCACCGATTTGCTGCAAATGCTTTTGCATTATATTTGTGGCAGAGGAGTATATTTGACAAAAATAAATTCTTATACACATCCACCCTTGCAGGATTAATAGCAAGATGAATTATTTAAAATTAAATAAAGATAAAAATTAATAATTATAAAATAATATAAACATTCTTCCTGTATTTCCTCAAGCAAGGTTTCCCTCAGCACACTAATACACCAACCTTCGTAAAAAAAGTGAAAAAATGGGATCTGTTTATTGAGAATGAGGCAAAATGATGCAACTGACGTTGGCTTGATATTTTACCTCTTGTGAATTGGGGTAGTAAGTTTTCCTAACCTCCAATACCGACACTGGTCCACCTCCAGAACTCTGAGGCCATTTGTACTGGGAAGAACACACGGCTAACAAATGCAAGGCACCCAGGCAGCTTTTGGTGCGTTTGCTGATCCTCTGAGGCCCCTCTCCCAAAGGCTGTCAAAGATGCTAGCGTCAGCTCCTCCAATACTTGCCACGGACAGGTCAAGTGGAGATGATTTTATTTAACTTGGAAGAGGAAGAGTTTGCTCTGCCATCTCTTCATGCTCCCACAATGTGTACTCAAGCATTAGTGGACAAATACATCAAATAAATATCAGATAAAAGCACCCAAAATACGCTCGGTAATGCAAAGAAAGGATATATTTTAGGGTATGGTCAGAGAAGATATTCAAAGCCTCCACTGTTGCTTCTAGAAATGTCAGGACAATTCAGAAATGTCAGTTCCTTTACCGATTTCCAGATTGTAACTGAAGGATCATGTAGCTCTCTTGCTCCTTTCTCTAAATAGGTCTATAAAGATCAGCTGAAAAGTGCAGACAGAATTGTTCACTGGTTAGCTTCACCTAGAGCTACAGGGTATATATGTGCTTCGTTTTGTCTTATTGATCAATCTAGCTTACATTTTTAGCACACACAAACAAAAGTCAGGAAAAAGAAAGTCGATGAAAATCACGAACAACACAAAACAAATAAGGTTCCAATCGTGCAAATTTTGCTTCACTTGATAAAGCACTTCTTGACACAGTAATGTCCAGAATCCCCCTCCCCCAGAAAAATACAGGACTGAAGCCTTTTTTTTTTTCCCTTTTTTTTTTCGTTTTCTGTTTTTTTTGTTGTTTTTTTGTTTTTTTTTTTTTTTTTCTTTCCCTTAAGGCTATACAACACGGAGAAATAAAGTATGGAAAGAACACCTCATTGGGCTGAACACTTCATTCTTCTGGCTCTGGACTGAGCCTTTGACAAAGCGATTGTGTGGTCCGAGTTATTTGTCTCACTGGGACAATGACAAGAGAAAGAAAAAGAGGAAAAAATGAAAGAGGGGAAAAATTAAAAAAATAATAAGAAAGTCAACGATCCCAGCAATAAAATCCGAAATTGACTTTACAATCACAGGTATAAATTGCTCAGGTCGATAATTTCATTTCTCCTAAAGACCACTGTCGTCTAAAACTAATTAGAGGCGCAGGTCCCAAGGAATTGTCAATATTCAAAGCAAATGTTGGAGTTTAGGAGGTTATCATTCTTCTACTATGACAGTCTGACGGGGTGACTGGAAATACTGTCATGCGCTGCCAAGATCAGGGTGTCATTTACGATTGAATCCTTCCTCCGGCTCATAGATCTGTCTCCTATTTGGCCTTCTTTTATAGTGGAAAGACTAAGAAGCCAGAAAAGGTTGAGTATTTCCACCCTCCCATGAGGTTACCCCTTTCCAGTTTGAGATGCACTTTGTCTTCTCTCTCCATGTGGAGCAAGACCCCATTGCTGGCTGCTTCTCTGGTGACGTCCTGATCCCCTGCAAAAGCTGAAATCACTGGGTAGCCGTTTTGCATTAAACTTACCTAAAAAGTGCAAAAACAGAGAATCTGAGTTTTCTCAATGCTCTCAATGACTTTTATGCCTTGTACACATCACTAAGCTTTTGTGCAGGTTAGAAACAGGGTCGAATTAAGCTAAGGCAATGCATGATTTCTGTCATGTATGCAGACCCCTTTAACTAAAATAACCTAAAGTCTCATTCTTCACTTGCTGGTTTGTAAATGCACCTTAGTCTCTAGAAATCAGCATTTCAAAGAGGAAAAAGAAAAATAGAAAAAAAAGAAACCCAGCATCTTCTTTAGATCAGAACCCACCTGGATGGTTTGTCTGTTATAGACCTTGACCACGTGGAAACTGAAACTATATATCCCTTTTCTTGGTGCTACAAATATACTGGAAGCAAGATCAAAATGGTTGCCAATATTAACTAATACCTGGAAAGTAAACAAACAAAACAAAAAAAGGAGAGAGAGAAAGAGAGAAATCAGACCTCATTTTAGAAAACCACCAGTGAACATCTTACATGAGCTCATGACCAGTATAAAGCCTAGTCGAGATAGCACTTGCAGCACAATTAAAAGTGCACTGCAGGGGAAAGGAGCCAAGTTACAGAGGCACTTAAAAAGCATCACAGTTCATAAAACGATTCACTTATGCAATAATGGTCTCCAAAGCCTGCTAGGTGAAGTGCAAATGTCCACATTGCACTGTTAATAAAACAAAGGTGGCAGAAGCGGGGGAATGCAGGGGAGTGGAAGGAAGGAAAAGAGGGAGGAGAAAGAAGCGAGAAAAAAAAACCCTGAAACTCATCAACTCATAATGCAAACGTATGTTTTTTATCTAGCTTTACTGAAATCAAACCTGCCCTCGAATTCAGTAGGGTATAGAACTAAAATCGCCCTAATGAGATGACTGATGGAGGAGAGAGAATGGTCCGCAACAGCAACGTCTGCAAGCTCATGCCTCTCTGCCCCTCCGGAGAGCTGTGCCGCCTGGCCCGCACCCTCCTCAGGCGGCTGGGGTGGGCCTCCTTCTCCTCCCCGACAACAGTCTTCATTTGTCATATATCTGAATGTCTTTTGAACGCACGAAAGAAGAGTTGAGCCCTTTGGCACATGTGCGAAGCCTTGAGAGCGGCGACCGCATCCTGCCCCGCAGACTGCCGAGCCCGACACTTCGACGGGAATCCGGCACAGGTTCATCGCTCCCTCCCTTTACAGGCACGGATAACAAGGGGAGAAAACTCCCCAGGCCCGTAGGGCGAGGGGTGAGCCCCAGCCCGCTGCTCTGCCGCGCCGCTCCTCCTCGAAGCGCCCCAGGCGTGCTCAGCTTAGCGGGCTACAGCCTTTGGTTTAATGGATCAAAATACAAAGCTGGAGGAAACAAAAAACAATCCCCTCAGCAAATCCCGACCCTTTCCTCCCAAACAGCAAAATCCTATTGTTTCCAAGAAAGGAA
>JANHGB010015712.1:4493-14743 GCA_026283785.1 Coracopsis vasa | reverse complement strand
CAGCTACTCCAACTCCAAGTACAGCAGCTACACCAACCCCAGCGACAAGTACAGCAGCTACTCAAACCCCGACAGCAACAGACAGTGCAGCTGCGGGTGATACTCAACCCCCAAGCACAGCGGCTGCACCAACCCCGACAACAGATACTGTAGCCACTCCCACCCTAGTGGGAGACACTGCAGCCACTCCAGCCACAGTGATAGTCACTGCAGCTAAACCAAAGGGCCAATTTGTGCCAGTATCGCTTGCCCCTGTACACAAGGGGAAAAGCAAACAAGAGGCACAACAAGCAACCCGCATAGCAAAGAAAGATGAAGAAACAATGCACTTACTACATGGGACAGCATCTGAACAAAAGTTATTATTATGTGGATCAGAGGAAGAGGAAGAAGAAGAGGTGACTTCTTGACCCCGGGCCTCGACCGAGCTATGGAATATGAGAGAAGATTTCGCCCAACGGTCACGATCTAGAAGGTAGGGAAGCTAAGCAGCTGGGATCGCTTGCTAGGGAAGGGGGAATTGACAAAGCTATTGCAAAAGAGAAACGGTCCCTCAGCCTTTGGAGGCAGCTCATGGCAGCTGTGAAAGAAAGGTTTCCATACAAAGACGATGTTATGAGCTTCCAGATCACACGTTCTTTTTAAAGCTTCCCTTTTCATACCATTGTTCCCCGTTTCCTCTAAAACAAAGGAGGGGGAAAAAAGCCCACCTGTGATATACCTACATGGAAACCTGAAAGATGAAGAATAAGATTTCCATCAGGTTACTCTCTATATCACATTAGTCCTTTTGGGCCATAACCTACACCATGCATGCTAACACTGAAAAAAATAGGGGAAAGAGAGAATTTAGGAGAAATTGAGGCCCTGGCACAGATTGTCCAGAGAAGCTGTGGCTGCCCCATAAAACCACTACTGCTGCCACCGATAACAATAATGATAAGGGAAATGACAAGGGAGGAGAATACAACCACTCACCACCTGCCGACCGATACCCAGCCCGACCCAAGCAGTGATCTAACCCTTCTGGGTAACTGCCCCCCGTTTATATAGTTGGCATGACATGCTGTGGTATGGAATACCTCTTTGGTTAGTTTGGGTCAGGTGTCCTGTCTCTGCTTCCTCCTGGCTTCCCCTCCTCCCTCGCAGAGCATGAGACTCAGAAAGTCCTTGGTCAGAGGAAACATTACTTAGCAACAACTGAAAACATTGGTGTTATCAGTGCTGTTCCCAGGCTGAAAGTCAAAAGCACAGCACTGCGCCATCTACTAAGAAGGAGAAAAATGACTGCTACTGCTGAACCCAGGACAAGATCCCTTCCAACCCAAAATGTTCCATGATTCTAAATTTGTCTAGGTCATTATTTCAGAGTAGGAAAACAGGAAAAAAATAGCTATGCAAGTACCTGAAGACTGTCCTTCACAATTTACTTCAACAGATATCAGAATGTGCAATTTGATGGAAGGTTTTCCAACAAAACCCCAAACTTCTGGGCTTTTTCTTCCCCTTACATTTTTATATCTGCCAGTCAACCTTGAAAAATGTCCTCTCTAAACTTAACTTTTCTACTTTTGGAAACATGTTTCTGGATTTGGAGTCTTTCATTTTCTCAAAAGAAAAAAACCAACAAAGTGAATGGAAATTATTTCACTGATAATTTTGTCAGTTAAAATTCAAATTTTCTGTTAAAAATTTTTTGATTAAGATTTTCACCCTTCTTCAATCTTTATTCTTGCTTTCAGTCCATAGCTGCTGGCATGGCAATGGACTGAAGAGAGGACAGAAACAACAAATCCCCAGCAAATGCTATGTGAAAGGAAAACACATGGAGAATAACTAAGGAATAATATTATTTGCCTTATTCTGAGCAAGTTTCCAACATCCAATGATTCTTGCCACTGTCTTTAACAAATGAAACCAAGGCCACAGTCACAAATACCAGGGTGCCTCAGATCATTTTTTGTCTGTGTACTTTACCCCACACACAAAGTGAGGTTCACAATGCCGAGCATGAGCAGTTCCCAACAAACAGCCCTTACACAAAAGATACTATAATATTTCTGGCCATCTTTATGTTTGCCAGTAAGACAACCAAAGTGACATGTAATCTCTTACCCCTACATATGCCTACTTGTTTTAGGGCACTGTAAGCCAATTTTGGCATGGCAAAGGCCATGTGATCATATTTTGATAGCAGGCCAGGTTATCATACTTTGTCTAGCATCAGCTACTTCTTAGCAAGTGAATATACCTTATGGAAAGCAGGGTCACAGGCGCCTCTCACAAAACCAGAACTAGGGAGAGCGTGGTCTCTTCTCCAGTCCAAAAACCTTCCCTGGCAAAAGGTTCTAGACCAAGCAAGCAAGGGGTAATGTACAAAACAGCCCCCAAAACTTTCCACTACACTTGAACTTTTTTTTCCTGTGGTAAAAGGCAGATGAGTTTGATGTTTATTATCAGTTTTTCCTATTGTCATTGCAGAGTTAATGTAACTGCCATGCTATACATCTGCTCTTTGAAATGCACCGGTGAACGTCAGTTAGGCAGTATTTATGCTTCTCGTGGCATCAGAGTAATTAACATCCCCTTTGCTTTAAGTATGTGATGAAACAATACATTAAAAGTCTCGACAGAACATACCAGGAAGGGTTGAAATGGTAGGAAAAAAAAAGTCATAAAGATCAGGACTGCATTTCAGCACCTCACTTTGGGTATGGTAAAGTTTAAACACAGGGCAAAATCCCACTAATGGGAATTAAGCAAGAGGTGCCCAGGCGACATGCCAGCACAGAGGTGAGGATGGAGGAGCATCCTTTACTGAGGCTCTGGACTAGCATCACCTGAGTTACTTGGATTCCCTTTTGTTCTCCGTTTGTTCGTCCCAAAGCTTCTCTGGTTTTATTCATACAGCATTCAGTTTCATTAAATGTTTATGACCCTATTACAGGATACAGTTTTAGTTTACTATAATAAAAGGGAGTTGATAAAACTTCATCATCTGTGGTGGCAGAGGAAGAATAAAACCTTACACCTTCAAGTTTGTCCATATCATTGGTTGCAATAACCTCTTTAAAAGCCAAAGCACGCACACGTGCAAAAACCCCCTGAAAACCCAAATTCACTGTTACTGGAGTCAGCGTCACAAAATCACTGTTGGAAATTGGTACATCAAGCGTATAAGGAAAACTTTACTAAAGCCATAATTTCTTTGTCACCGCATTTACTATTTTGGAGCAACACCTTTTTGGTCCCTGTGTTACTGGGGTGGGAAGTATACAATGGTTAAAGCATAGGAGCATCACCTCAGCAAGGACAAAACTATACATACCTGAGCCAGGGTGTGGAGCTCAGAAATTCCTGTGATCTTTTCCTTTAAAAAATAAATTGCTGGCACTTTAATCATTATCAGAAGGAAGAGAGTGTTTGTCTCAAAGGCACAGAACAAGGGCTTTAAAATTAAACTCTGCTCATCTTCAGCTTCTTAGTAAATTAAGGAGTAAGAAAGATTTTAAGATCTGCAGAGATGTTTTAATTCCTTTGTGTTATACAGGTAAAATCTCTTGCCAGGTGTGCCAGAAAAGACATTTTAATAAAATCCAGTCCTCAGTTTCGAGTTTTATAAAAATCAAAGAAGAAAAGTTGTACTAACAGCCCCTGCAAAATACTCCCCTCTCCCCTCCCATGGCATTTTAAGAGTCTGATGGTGTTCAGAAGATGAATTTGGCTGGGCCGTGCAGTAGCGATGCTTAATCACACAGAATCATAGAATCATAGAATAGTTAGGGTTGGAAAGGACCTTAAGATCATCAAGTTCCAATCCCCCTGCCATGGGCAAGGACACCTCACACTACTCACCTACTGTTCAACTGAAATACAAGCTATCTCAGATATACCACATGCTCCCATGGTCTGGGGGAGGCCACGGTGGGGGGCTGAGATGCACAGCCCAAAATGCCTGCAGGGTTCTGGCTCTGACATTCCAGAGGGGGAATTCAAGTGCTGTGGCATTGAAGAGGCACACCCAAGGGCAGGCAGGGAGGAGGAAGGAATCTCACGCTGTCAAGGTTTGGGAAGAGTTTCTGTGGGGCAAACCTGTCATCCAGATTCCTGAAGAAGGTCTGCCCAAGACCGGTCTGAGAGAAGCATATTGGACACTGGTTGAAAAGTGGTCTCAAAGGGTCCTTTGAGGGCTGGGTAAGCCACCAGGGGCGACAACTTGACTGCAAAGGGTTGAAATGAAACAGGAGGTGGTAGCTTCCCAGTCTGCCCTGCTCCAGCTACACCATCCCCTCATCACCCCCTCTGAGCCCACATGTATTTCTTGTGCTTCCTTCATTTCTCAGTCTTTCCACCCCAAAAAGTTCTCTGCAAGGAAGAGCCATCTCCGTTTAGAGAGCAGGGAAAGCTGTGGCTCCACTTGCCAGCTGTGAGCTCCAGATGTGCTGGTGGAGAGCAGATACCCATCTGGGGGTCTCCCCTCTCCCCACCTGCTCTCAGTCATGAAAACTGAGGGTGCTGCTTGTTCTGACAATGGTTACCCCCCATTAGACATGGCCAAAATGCTGCCAAGGGCACCCAGGGTACCAGGGCTGGTGGAGAGATGGAAAGAGAGGTGCCATAGGGCTGGGTGTCCCCTAGTCCCCAGGGCAACACACGCGCATCTTCCATGGGCAGAGAGAGGAAGCTGACAACCAAAGAGAGAGGCAGATATGCAGGGGGAAGGGCAAGGAGATGAGAGAGATGGGGCAGGAGGTGGCACTGGATCGGAAGATCTGCAGTTAAGAAGCCAGTTTTGTACCTGAGACAGGCAGAAGGAGGACACTCATGGCCCCATGGCCCACGTGCTGACATTGCATCTGCTTGGAGAACAGATCTCTGCAATGTGCTGAGGGAATGAGTTGGCCTCTACCCAGTGCAGTTGTCCTAGATTTAATACTGGTTTAATTGCATTTAGACTAGCAGCGCTTTGCAGCACCAGGACTGAGGAGAGCTGGTTCTCCCTTCACCCACCTGAAAATACATCTGCAGTTTATGGTCCTGGTCCTTGCTGCCACTCCAGCTTGGCCTTTTGGCTGGAAGCACAAGGGCTAGAAAAAGCTTTCATTTTAAATGCTCTTCATGTAAGCAGAAATGTTGTGAGATTTGGCAGAATCGGGAGCTTCACAGCTGTCCCATTTTTTTGCAGATGCTAAGAGGGAAACTTGGAGCATTCCTGATCTTGAAATGCCTAATAACCAACTTCTTGCACATGGGATCATAAATGTGCAAAGCCTGGACGCAGGATCATGTGTGTGCTAGAGCCAACAGCTCTGATAGAACCAAAGCAGGTCCAGGCTTTGGCTCTCCCAACTGACGCGCGTATAGATGTCCACAAGGGCATCTGGTGCTAGAAATGCAGCAAGTCCGCAAACAAACTTTTCTCCTTACCTGTGAAAAAGATCAGGAGGTCGAAAGAGCAGGTTGGGGGGCAGGTGTTTAAATGGTCTTTGAGTAAGAAGTGTTGGAAGCAATCATCTCATGGTTGCTTCTCGATGGTTGGAAGCAACCATCTCCTATCTTAACCTCAGGTACACTTTGTACATCAAAATAAAATTTCAGTTCAGTGTCTTGGATGGAAATTGCTCAACATGAAAGAGGCAGTTTCATACAGATGTCATTAGGATTCGGGGTTTCTGCCCACGTGCAAGAAAGTGGAAAGCTGCTTTTAAGATGTTGGAGCAGCCCCTTTTGATACATCAGTTTGTGGGATGGATTACGCCTCCAACGGTTTAACTAAGATTTTAACTTAACGTGGCTTGAGGCCCAGGGGGGTTCAGCAAGTATCTGCCAAGGCTCCTCAAAGGTAAAAATGAAGTGGGGACCTATTAGCCCGAAACCACCACAAAGCTGCAGAGCCAGAAGATGCTGAAGCCCTGGGTGTGCTATTTAACACCTGTCAGCTTTCAGCACAACCGTATCCTTATGAGGCTGTTTCCACTTGCATTTGTGGTTAGCAAAACCAAGCCACAAATCTTCAGCAATTAACACTTTTTCTGTAAGGTTTCTGCTGAAAAGGAGTGTCATTGCACATCCAAATCTCAGTGAGGAAAACATAGGTTGAATGCTTGAACTGGATTATTTTATGAAGGCTTTGGTTTGAGGAAAGACAGATGTGGCTCAGTGATGGGGAGAAAGGGATCAGGGAGATGAAAAGATGGCATAAGAAAAGGAGAATGCTGAGAGCACATGGTCTCCACAGAGTAAAAATATTTCTGGATACTCAAATTCCTTTGAAAATCCAAAGGCATAGGGATAAAGCAGCACCTTCTTCTTAGCTTCTCTTAAAATACCCTCCAGCTTGTGATCATTTAAGCAGGTGTTAAAGAGGGGGATTAATTCACACTCCCCTAAAGCAGCCTGCTGCCTGAAGCCCTGCCTGTTCCATCCTGTTTTGGTTCCTGTAGCCCAGTTCATATGCAGGCAAGAAGCCCCATCCTTCAGCTTGTCCTTTCTGCAGTAGGATGGCCTAGAAATACGCTCACAGTTCCAAGAATGCTATTTCACTTGCTGCCTGGAGGATGGCATGGGTCTGCTCTTGAAGCATGGGGCAGAGCTATGAGCAAGCTATGGATGGGAAAAACCTCACATACCTCAACTTGCTGCTCTGGCTCCTGCTAGGTCAGGGTGCAGGAGACTGGGAACAACTTGTTGGAGGGAAGGGGTCTCTCTGCACCCCTGCCCAGGGAATAGAGGAGCTGTCAAAGAGCTGCTGCTGCTGTATATGTGGGTCCCTTCTGGTTCCTTTCCTTGTCCCTGCCCCAGAGCAATACAGGCTACATGGGCATAAGCTCCTTAAAAAGCTTTGGAAACAGTGGTAAGTCTTCTGTGCTTTTACAGGGTTCAGTACTAAGAAGCTGTCCTACAGCTATGCCATCTATTCTTCCATTTATTTTATAACTGTAATCTATAGTTATATCCATCTGCATGCCTATAAAGAGCAGCAGCACCAAAAATTTTAATGTGTACAGTGAAACCTGTGAGTAATACTTACCCAGCAATATAAGTGGATATATGTATTAAAATACTCAGATTAGAATATGTAGTTGTGGGGTTGGACATATGCATGTGCAAATCATGGAGTCACATGCAAACAGTTTGCATGCTCACATGGACACATTATCATGTAACTAATGCCTTAGCAGACAACAGAGCTATTTTTTGCATAGATGAGTTCTGCAGGATTGGGAACACAACCCTGTTACATTAAAACTCAAAATCCTGAAACCTGAAATTGTAAGCACTTGCAATAATGCACTTCAGGTACTGAAGACCCATATAGAGCTCATGCAGCACCAATCCTATCTGATGCCTACTTTGCAGGGACAGGCTGGCCTTGGATGACACAGGCAGAAGTTTGGTCCTCTGCAGGGAAGACTTAACATCCATAAATCCATGGGCCCTGATGGTACACACCCAAGGGTACTGAGGGAGCTGACAGATGTTGTTGCTCTGCCAACCTCCATCATCTTTGAAAAATCATGGAGAATGGGAGAGGTGCCCGATGACTGGAGGAAGGCCGATGTTTCTACGATTTTCAAAAGGGGCAAGAAGGAGGACTCGGAAAACTACTGGACAGTCAACCTCATCTCCATCCCTGGAAAAATGATGGAACAGGTCATTCTGGAGGTCATCACCAAGCAAGTAGAAGACAAGAATGTCATCAAGAGTAGTCAGTATGGACTCACCAAAGGTAGATCTTGCTTGACCAATCTAATAGCCTTTATGATGACATGGCAAGATGGGTTGACGAGGGGAGAGCAGTGGATATTATCTACCTTGACTTCAGCAAGGCCTTTGACACTGTCTACCATAACATCCTCATAGGTAAGCTTAAGAAATGTGGGTTAGATGAATGGACAGTGAGGTGGATCAAAAATTGGCTGAATGGCAGAGTTCAGAGGGTTGCGATCAGCAGAGTAGAATCCAGTTGGAGGCCTGTAGTCAGTGGTGTTCCCCAGGGATCAATACTGGGTCCAGTCTTATTCAACTTGTTTATTAATGACCTGGATGAAGAGCTGGAGTGCACCCTCAGCAAGTTTGCTGATGATACAAAGCTGGGGGGAGTGGCTGATATACCTGAAGGCTTTGCTGCCATTAGTGGGAACTTGACAGGCTGGAGAACTGGGCAGAGAGAAACCTCATGAGGTTCAACAAGGGCAAGTGTAGGGTACTGCACTTGAGGAGGAAGAACCTCAAGTACCAGTACAGACTGGGGGCTGACCTACTAGAGAGCAGTTCAGCTGAGAAGGACCTGGGAGCACTGGTAGATGGTAAGTTGACTATGAGCTATCAGCGTGCCCTTGGGGACTGGGTTAGAAACAAGAATATCCTGGGGTGCATCAGGAGGAGTGTGGCCAGCAGGTCGAGGGAGGTGATCCTCCCCTTCAACTTGGCCCTGGTGAGGCCACATCTGGAGCACTGTGTCCAGTTCTGGGCTCCTCAGTACAAGACAGACAAGGAGCTGCTGGAGAGGGTCCAGCTGAGGGCCACAAAGATAATCAGGAGTTTGGAGCATCTCTCTTATGAGGTGACATTGCAGGAGCTGAGCCTGTTTAGAGAAGAGAAGACTGAGAGGGGAGCTTATTAATGCAAATAAATAACTCAAAAGCAGGTGTCAGGAGGATGGTGACATTCTTTTCAGTGATGCCCAGTGACAGGATGAGGAGCAATGGACATAAGCTAAAACACAAGAAATTTCACCTCCACATGAGGAGGAATTTCTTTATGTTGAAGGTGGCAGAGCACTGGAACAGGCTGCCCAGGGCAGGTGTGGAGTCTCCCTCTCTGGAGACACTCAAAACCTGCCTGGACGCCTTCCTGTGTAACTGTCTCTAGGTGGCCCTGCCTTCGCAGGGGGGGTTGGACTAGATGATCTCCAGAGGTCCCATCCAACCCTAACAATTCTATGATTCTGTGTGATTCTGACTCTTGCATACATATATGGGTGTTTACATGGTATATCTTCACAACCAGGTTCTCCACCCGGACAGCAATATCTTGTCACAGTGCAGTAGCCTAGAGGGGTTTCCCTCTGTGTTACTCTGCTTCTATTGCTGCAACCACCCCCACATGGCATTTGCCACCATTTCCATTTGTATTTGTACTCCCTGATTCCCATCCATGAGCTGATCCATAGACTGGAGAGCCAAGGAGGGATCAGCAGGACCCACTCAGCCTTTAATAGCCCCATATGGCCACTGAAAAGTCAAACGGAGAGTGGAGACTAATAGTAGACTACCGTGGCCTTAATTAAGTCACACCACCATTGAGTGCTGCCATACCAGACATGCTGGAAATTCAACAGGAACTGGAGTCAAAGGTAGCCAAGTGGGATGCCACAACTGATATTGCCAACACATTTTTTTCAACATCTTTGGCAGCAGAGCGCAGGCCACAGTTCGGTTTTACTTGGAGGGGCCTCCAGTACACTTGGAATCGACTGCCCCAGGCAGGGGTGGAAACACAGTCCTACCATCTGCCATGGACTGATCCAGACTGCACTGGAACAGGGGCAAGCTCCAGAACACCTGCAATACATCGATGACATTATCGTATTGGGCGATACAGCGGAAGAAGTTTCTGAGAAAGGGAGGAAAATAATCCAAATCCTTCTGAATCCTGAATTGTTAGGGCATTTCAAGTCAGGGATCCAACACCTGCAATGAGAACAATTAGAAAATGGAATAATCACCCCAGAATAGGGGTGGATTGCCCAGTAAATATGTAAAATTCAGCTGGACACAGTACTGGACATTTAGTCTAGGTCATGCTTGCCTAGAAAGGTTGGACAAGATGATCCTTGAGGTCCCCCCCAGCCTGGTATTCTACAGTACCCGCAATACACTGATGACATCATTGTGTGGGGCGATACAGCAGAAGATTTTGAGAAAGGGAAGAAAACAATCCAAATCCTACTGAAAGCCGGTTTTGCCATAAAACAAAGTAAGGCCAAGGGACCTGCACAGGAGATTCAGTTTTGGGGAATAAAATGGCAAGATGCCAATGGATGTGATCAACAAGATAACAGCAATGTCTCCACCAACTAATAAGAAAGAAACACAAGCTTTCTTAGGTGCTGTGGGGTTCTGGAGAATGCACATCCCAAATTACAGTCTGATTGTAAGCCCTCTCTATCACGTGACTCAGAAGAAGAATTATTTCAAATGGGGCCCGGAGCAACAATAAGCCTTTGAAAAATTAAATGAGAGATA
>JANHGB010015711.1:0-20334 GCA_026283785.1 Coracopsis vasa | reverse complement strand
AATCAGTAAACATCATGCAATTTTGCCTTTCATGTAATTGCCCATACAAGTTCTTAATTAAGATTGTCATAAGTTTGTTCAAGTATTTTGTACTAAGAAAATGAGGTTTTATTAAAATGTGGAAATCAATGTCAGATTGATTCCAGCTCTAACAGGGTGATAAGTTTCACTTAGACATTAAAAATGACAGAGATCATGCAGAAAAGTCAGTAACATAAAAGTTTACACATAGTTTTTTTTCTAGCTTACTCACAAAAGAACCTTTAAGGTATAAGGATGAGAAAATTGAACTTCGTTTCGAAAGGCTAATTTGTATTTCATTTTTATTGTCCAAATCATCAATAAAAGGCCTTTCACATCAATCAGTAGCTCTCTCTGACACAAGGAAAGTGTTATTCTAACACAATTAGACTGTGCATTATCTTTTGGCAGGGTGGGAGGGGAGAAGGGGAAACGTAGGATGGCAGCATGTACCATTTGTGGCAGAAGAACATAAAATGTGGAAGTTTTGGCTTCCCAAGATGGAAGTGGGCACTAAATCCAAACAATATTTTCTGGTGTAACTAATTCAAACATATTAAAACAAGTATCTTGCAAAGCGCTGGTATTCAAATAGTCCTGGAGTCTCATGTGCAGTGGATTATCTCATAGTATCATGCACATAATTAGGTGATCCTTGAGGGAAGAAGTCGGTGCTTATGTAATTCAGTCGAGGTCAAATGCAGTTTTCAAACTGGGTTGTCCCCTGGGGGTGGGGAAGCAGGAGATAATTTCTGAGACACAGAGGAAAATTCCAGCCAGCTTCTGTTCTTTTCCCTCCACTTTTCTTCTCTCCTCCCCCACTCCTGCAGCACTGCACCAGCAGTTGCAGCTCTGTTGGCTCTGGAAACTTCGTGGAAAAGACAATCTGTGATTTCAGCTATCAGAGCAAGGGAGCGTGGGAGCCAGCCATCCCAGAGCTTGGGGGAAAAAAAACCCAAACCAACGAACAGGAATTTCACATAAAAGTTTGAAAACTGCTAATTTGTATAAATGGTCCAGAAGCCATAGACTGCTGAGGGCATCAGACCCTGCCACTAAGGAGACCTCACTGCATGGCAGCAATTCTGGCTGCAGTACCCGCTGGGCCTTACTCCTTCAGCACGTGTCCCAAGGCCTCAGCCATGTCCTTAAGCAACCCCACTGCTATCTAAAGGCTTTATAATTTTTTGTGCAAAACTTCTAAAGCTCACAAAGAGCCTCTGGAGCCACTGGCCAAGAGCACAAGTAGCTTATCAATAGCATGTTTTTGTTTTTCCCTTGAATGAAAGTTTTTCTCTCCAGCTTTCAGGCATCCAAGTAACTCTAACAGAAGTTACTTGGACTGAGAAAGGACTGACTTGTGTCTACAAAACCATGAAAAAACTTATTAATGAAGTCAACAAAAGTTTTCCCCTGAAATGGGGTGGACAATTTATAGAAAGTGGATATTGACATCACTGGACAAGTTTACTTATTGAAATTTTAAATACTGTGAAAAAAAGACTTTTTGAAGACTTTCCTTTTAATGTTCAGTTTGAGAGGAGCTGGAAATAAAGTTACTTTCCCAACTCAGTTTGTATGGTGGGAGGAAACATAAAAGATATTTTTTTGCTTCCTGTTTGTTCTCCAGTTTGTTTATCATGGTAAATAGCATTATTATTATATATAGCATAACTCAGTACAAACAACTGATCTCTATTAATACACACCTTGCAATTTTTCTAGTAATTCTACTCAAAGGGTGAAATTTAATTTGCTGTCATGATGTACACTGAAAGAACATGTCTGCTCTGCTGCCAGTTATCTTCCTAATTTGTCATTGTGTTTAATATACTCTGAAAAAATACAGTGTAATGACAGGCTATGTACTACAAGTATTGCATCCCTTGAAAATGGAGGAGAAATAAAGGAAATGCAGAGGAATGCAAAGACTTAAGATTGCTGTCTTAAATGAAAAACACTGTTAAATGGGTATGGCTGCATTTGTAGGTACCATTATTGTACTATGGTTCCATCAGACCTTATTTGGAACTGCAGAAAGGTAGTGTTATGCCTGATGATAAATGCCAGGATCAACAGAGGTCTGTTTGACCTGTTCATCTCTCCTTTGAATGCTGCATTTTTGTACTAGATGAAGATAGTCTTATCCTTAACACCTTTGCTGAGAGGAACTGCTTCTTTACACAATGAAAGCAATTTGGCTGCACTCTACAATGAAATAAAACAGGTGCAGTGGTGAGGACTTTCCAAAGAGCATTTCTTTCTAGTCCCAAAGGCAGCGTGTCTTCTGTATACGTGGAAGACGAATATACGTGCTATATCTTCCTGAATTATCCTGCTGGTTAAGGGTATGCATGGCAAAGCACCAGAGTGGACAAGTAGCAGAGAGTCCCAGTTTCCTTCCTTCTGTCATGAATAGGGATGATGAGCGATGCTGCCTGGGGAGTAATGAGCTGTATAAATCCACTGCCAAATTCTCTCTGGTGAGGCTGACAATTACCAGGTTTTGTTCAGTGCAAGAAAAAGATAGAGTTCTGTAAAAGTAACCTATCTGGCCCATTTTAAAGATCTATAGTATAACAAAATTATGCTTTAAGTGCTTAGTTCTCTAAGCAATTCCTTTAAATGTAAATGTCGATATTGCCAGTAGTTTACAGAAACTACTCTTGTTCTGCATGTGTTTTCTTCTCTGTTTCCCCCTTGTGTCTCGTCTTCCTCCTCCTCCTGTTCTGATAAGTTACTTGCTAATTTAATTTATTTTTAAGTTGTATTTGATTTAAATGGATTTGTTGTCTTAAACAAAAATCCCCAAATAGCTTCTTGATTCCTGTTTTTGTATAGTCTAGATCTCCTTTTTTTTTTCTTTTTTACCCTCCGTAGTATATGCATGCTTGCCAGAGAGCTCTGCTTTGTGCTACTTTTTCTTCTAGCTGAGAGGCTCCACATCTACTGTATCCACCATGCTCCAGCTGTTACCTCCTTACCTCCACTTACCTCCTCTTTCTTCTTGTTCGTTCCTATTTGGGAGCTGTTTAATTTTCTTTCTCTTTTTCTATTCTGTGAGCTCATTGTCTTGGTTTTCTTTGCTCATACTGTTTGTGTTGCTCTGCCTTTTATATCATTCTTTTTAGTTTTGTATCACCCCTACAGCCTAGGTTTCTGACACAGAGCATGAAGTAGGTCAGATTGACAGTGCGGTTAGTATTTGGCAATGCAATAAAAAAGTCTGTGTCACCAGGGGGCATCCTGTGTTTTAGGGCCTTTGATGACACTTTGGGATTTTGAGAGAAAATTGTGCTAGGAAACTAAGCTGACAAAGTATCCATCCAAACTGTTTCAGTACCTTACATCCGACATTTTAGAGCATAATTACCTTACAGCCCAGTCAATTTGTGCTTCTGTCTGCAGGAAGCTTATATCCATATGATTCAAATCACAGACACACAACTTGGAGTCATTAAATTCAAACATCCTCTTCAAACAATGGGTTTAAACATTTTTGAGATATTTCTTCTTACAGAGCAGGAAGCCTAAGCTGCATCTGTTAATGAATCTGCTGTTGCGATGGAAACTTGGATGTGCCTCAAAAGGAATTCTAGCTCTGGCAATTGACATTGCCACTGTTGCAGAACAGAGCTCCTAGTAGACCAAAACATAAATCAGAATTTTTGGCCAATTCACTCTGAAGAATGTGAAAAAAACCCAAAAAAACAACCAACCAACCAAACAAACAAACCCCAAAAAACCCGTATATGACAGTTTTTTGCTTAGCTTGCTTCTTCAGAGAATGTGATTACAATTAATTAGGTTTTGTGCTTGTTTGTTGTTTTTTTTTTCCCCTCCCAGCTCCTTCTAGAAATTTTTAAATTGTAAGATTCAGTAACATGAACAAAACTTAATGCTCAAACACACGGAAAGAAATAAAAGAGAATATTTAAAAATACAAATTGAGTAGCCAGTACTTCTCTGTCTTAGCTTCCTATGTATTGCTCCCTGTCATCCAATAATGGAATCTTCTTACCTAGTTAGTGCACTCTTGATTTTCAGAGCTTGGTGGTTTCTTTAGACCTTCTTCGTATTCCCAAGGGACAGGTCTTCCAAGAGCAGAAAACCAATTTTGCCAATTTGGAAAAACTGATTTAGGTGACTTTTTATGATGTTTTCAAGCCACATAATCAATAAATATTCCAAATAGAGCCTTAATGGGGGAACAACATAATGTAAAGAAATAACGTGTTCTTTAAAACACTACATGATTTTAAATTGCATACACAGGTAAGAATGGCGATAGGCTCTTAGCTTAAAAGTAGCAAGAGTCATTCATATTCAGTGAATGTGAATCCATAATTTGTTTTGAATAAAGCTTAACTTTATTTGCCATATACAGTCAGATTCTTGAATGGGCTAATAAATTATACTTACAGGTTCACTATAAGGGCTTAATTTGTGTTTGTTTTCTTTACAAGTCCATGAATTAAGTGGATAGCTAAGGGTCATTCTGTTCCAGAATTTATAGCTCTAAGAATATTCTCTAATTTGACAGTTACTTATATATCTTTCTTTTCAGGTTTACATTTTCTGTAGAAAATAGGACTATAGAGTTCTTTGAATGATGTTTCCCTTATTCTTTGTCCTTAAGCATTTCTGTCCCCTCTCTTGAAAAGAAAAAGGAAACAGATTTTACAAAATTTAAAGAGAATGAGAAAATGTAGCCGTCTTTGAGATCCTGCCATGTCTGAGAAACATGAGACTGTTGTAAATCAGCAATCTGCTCGCAGAGTGTGAGAATGGAAATAAGAAAACTAATGTTTCCTCACTGCTGTCTGTAAGATCCTCTTTCAGCAGATCAGGGGTCAAATGCATCTGCAAAACAGTAGGAGAGAAATCTTGCATTGTCACAGTGTGGTCCTGGGGAGTACTCAACTTTACATACTTGTTCGCTGCCCACCTGGAAACTAAACTAAAAAAAAAAAAAAATCCAAGTAATTTTGTCTTTAGCCTAATTAAAGATGTGGGAAGACAATGTTCCCCAGTCTCTGGCTGCCTAGCATATCAACATTCAGCAGCAGCAGAAGTAGCAAGTTTCAGAAGACAGCCCAAACTAATGAAGGCTCTAGGTAATGAGGAAACATTTTGGCATAAGAGTACTGGGATTGAAAGCTAATGTAAATAAGTTAGCAGTCCATTAGGTTAAAACATCCTTTATTCCATAATGGGAAGAATCACAAGACTCATTTTAATTAAAGACTTCAAAAAGATTGCCATTTCTACTTTAAACTCTGCTGAGATGTGTTGAGTAGGTGGATCTTGATGCTCCAATTTGGCATTTGCCTCTGGTACTACAACATGATCTGTTCACCCTGAGAGTTGTTGTAATGTTGTCTGTCAGTGAGTTGATTGTCTAATTTCATTGGCAAATACATGGAGATCTTATTGCTTATTTACTTTGGGGGAAATTGTTATCAAATACGCAGTCGGGACAGTAATGTTAAAAGCAGTTTGACAAAAGGGAGAAATAAATAGCCATAGAGTAAGGTCAACCAATGCCTTCTAAATGTGGTAGGTAGTGGCTGAGAAAGAAGTAAAATTATTATGAACAGCTATAAAATAAACACAAAACACAATATCTGGTTTTCTGTCTTTTGCTTGAGATGAAAATAATGACTTAAACCCAATGTCATGTACATTGATTATTTTTTTTTTACATTATTCTATTATTTCTATTTTTATTGCATTACAGAAACTCAACTTACTGTATGAAAGTGTCCATTTCGTTGACGGTGGGTGAAAATGACACTGGACTCTGCTACAATTCAAAGATGAAATATTTTGAAAAAGCTGAACTTAGCAAAAGCAAGGAAATCTCATGCCCTGAAATTGAGGATTTTTTATTTCCTTTTAGAGAGCCTGAAATTCTGTGGTATAAGGTAAGGAATGCTAAAGATTTTAATATTCAACATGTTATTATGCAATGTTGTTCTGATTTTCATGATCTAAATATGATACGAAGCCTGGATTGTTCTAAAATCTGTTGAGAACAGACAACAGAATCAAGAATAGAAAAGAATAAAGTGAGTGGAGAAAATTAAAATGCTTCCATTGGTTAACTTTAGAGCTTATATTTTCTTAATATCTATTTATGACTGTCACAAAGAATTGCCAGCTTTCTGCTTAACTAGAAGGCTAAAACTGAAAAGTGCTACCAGCCTGGGCTGGTTTGATATGCCAAGGTAAAATCATGTGAGCTGCTTATGTAGCAATTCATTTTGCTGTACAGGCTAAAGAGTATGCTTCTAAAAACTCAGACATAAAATTTATTTGGATGTGAATAGGATAGCTATACATGCTATTATCTGAATGAATGGCTTAATTTTGCAGCATAAAATTCAACAAAGACTTCAAAAATTTGGTCTTTGCATGTTACCTTTTACTTGCAAATATAATTTAGTTGTTTTTATCAGTAACTTTATTTTAATATCGTGTACTGATTCCCTGATCATTACTTAAGGGACAGACAAGTTCTTGCAAAGGGTGCTGCCTTTGGGCATCACTGTAGAACTTCTGTGAACAGCACCTTGTGTTCTGGATTTCTTACCATTGCAGGAGACACTCAATACTTCAGTACTGTAAGGCACACAATTTAAAGTCCTCAAACAGTTCAGTAAATCTGAAATTTAGTCTGTATATTTTGTCCACACAGATGTCTGTTTGTATAGGAAGTCAGAGTTTTAAGTATGATCTGATACGCATTCCGATTATTTTTTAAAGGCTGATAATTTACCTGATAGCATAATTGCTTTTAAGTGGGATACACAAAACTATGCTATCTAGTAAGCAAAAACTAGAAGGATTCTGCCCGAATTAATTGAATGCATGTCTAGGATAACAGGTATATAACCAGTTATTTGCTTATACTCATCTTGAACTTTGCTTTTGTAAGGCAATATGCGTACCTGAAGTTTTAACAAATTTAAAAATATGACTGGCTTGTTAAGTAAGAGCTCAGAAGACTGGGTTTTTGAAAGTCATTGACAATATTTGTTTGAATGAACTCAAGCAACCTCTTATACTTTAATATTTTTAAAAGCCCTTTCTGTATAAACAATGATTATGCTGAAGTAAAATATTTTGTGATAGCAAATCAAATGGTAATTTTCTTATGAGAAGCACCAATCCCTTTTTCTAATAACTCATAAATATTTGCAATATTTTTTTTGCAATACAAAAAAAATTAAAAAAAACTAGAAACACTAAAAATATTCAAAATTATTTTAAGTAGTTCCTAGGTTACTTAAGTGAAAATAAGTTAGTCATTTTAGGGAACTAAGAAACATGCATGCGAAAATGCATATCATCTACTATAGCATTAAAAATATGTTTTGGTAGTAATAATTGAAATGTTAAGCATTTTTTGTGGAAGCAAAACTTTCATTTTACTTAGACTACAGAGAGATTTGATTTTAAGATTTTGTAGGAAGAGCTATATAGCATCCTAATTTCTCCTCATTGTCATCTTCTGTTTCTTTATATATTTTGATTAGAAGTTTTTTAAAAAGCAGATTAGAAAAAGTGTCTCCTGTAACTTGTAGCTACTGCTAATATAATAGTCGTGGAACACAGACATAAGTGTAATGGAAAATAAGTAAATGAAATAGGAGTCCCTCAGCAAAGTAATGTCTAATGAAAACCACCAAAGGAAGCAGCTGTTCTTCTTTTTCTTGTCAGAAGGCATATATTAAGTCAACAGATAAAATTACATACTCTTTTTTTTCTTTTTAATCAACACTTACCTGAAATGGCTTTTTAAGTATTTAGTGTATGCAAAGTTCATAACTAGCCTGGACTTTTGCCTAGCTGTCTTACCTTTGAGAAGCATTGACAGCAGTGGTCCAATTTTAATGTAAAAACAGTCACTGAAGTGTTATATTATCTTTAAACAGGAATGCAAGTCAAAGACATGGAGATCAAGTATTGCGTTTAAAAAGGATACTCTTGTCATTCGGGAAGTTAGAGAGGATGACATTGGAAATTACACTTGTGAGTTGAAATACGGATTCTTTGTTGTCAGAAGAACTACGGAATTAACAGTTACAGGTAATTACAGGCTCTTGCTATCTCTTATATTGAGAAAAATACATTGACTATTGTGGTTTGTGTGTATTTGAGTCATTATACTTACAGAAACCACTTCCGAACAAAACTTTGCTGTATGCCTAGATGTCATGGTTTAAACCAGAATGCTGGTTATGAATGTTTGATACATTAAAGCTGTCCTGAATACTTCACAGTTGTGTAACATTTTTGCACAAGTCTGAGTTTTCATTTATTCCAAAGCTTGTGGGTAGATCTTTCTTTTATTCCAAAGCTTGTGGGTAGGTCTTTCTTTTGACTGGAAAATGTGGTCAAAGAACAGGTAACTTCAGCAAGCACTACCTCTAACAGAAATTAAGATCACTAAGTCTATAGTTCTTCTTCATGTGGTAAAGAACAGTTATAGCTATAACTCAATAGCTGTAGCTCTAGTTGTGTTTGGACATGTGAATAGCTGTAGCTACAACCCAACAGCTGTAGCTCTAGCCCAGCAAGACCACTGCAGCTGGGTGACAGACATGTAAGGGGTAGTGTTTGTGCAGCGCATGACTGAAGGATGGTAGCATTCTTCCTCTGGTATTCTCTCATAGTTTTCTGTAGTTTGTAGTTCAAGAACTTTCTGATCTCAATTGTCGTATGATGTAGCTACCAATTAACTTATTTTACATTAGTTTGATTATTTTATTAATCCATTCATTCTTGGCTTCAAAAATATTTTGAAGTATCAAGTTTCACAGAGTAATTATGTAACACAAATAAACTCTAAAATTTATCAAGCAGCATTTGAAGAAGGTGTATGTAATATAATCTGCGTTTAAAACTACCATATCAACATGTAAAATCCATCATAGATGAAAGCAAAATATATACTGTAATAGTAATGTCCACAGGGGCAGAACAGTAGAAAAACAGTCCATCAAATTTTCAGTTCCTTACCAGACCTCTAACTTCTGTTTTACAGACATGTAAAGCATATAGCTGAACATATGCCTAAGGTAGAAAACTAGCCTCTAGAATTATAGGATGCCATTGGAAGGCAGGAGTACATCATGATCTATGTGATGCAGTGTAGTTCCACAGTATATTGCAGAAAAGAAGACAAGACAGGATTTTCCTGGCAAACTGGAGGTGAACTACATCCCTGTGGTTGACAAAGATGCTTGTTTATACAAGTTCTTGTACCTTCAAAATACCTAATAAACCAAGAAACAGCTCTTAGAGAAGGAGTTTTGTGGGCTTTTCTTCCTTCTTTTTACTATCTAATATATAAATTTATTGCATAGTGACAAATAGAATCAGCACTTATATTGTGCATTAGGCTGAATTGCAACAGTTTCTTTTTATGGTGAAAACTGCTTTCTATTTTGATGTATCCCATTTGCCTTCCACATTAACAGAAATTATAGTGAATTATAGTTTGTTATTTTCTTCTAGTAGATTAGTCTGGTAATCATATTGTTTATGTTGTTTTGAAAGAATCCAAATAATAAATCATATTTATTTAAGCTCAATATCCATGATCACTTACCATTTTTTTTTTCTTTAATGGAATTGATTTATTTGGTCAGTACAAAGAGACAATTACTGTCTAGTGATTAAGCTCACAGTAAATGTCTGTATACTCTGATTCTCATATGAGGAAAGCAGAAACAGAGTTTTCAAGAATTTGATTTACACCAGAAGGAGGTTGTCAGTTTTCTTTTGCAATACATGATGCATGGATTCAAAATGTTCATATTCCCTTAGTCCTCAGGTGATATCCTCTGTCCCTAAGGTTGGTGCTCCACAACGCAGCAATATTTCAAACAGACTCAGGCTTACAGAAAGGAGAAAGAAAAAAGCATTGGAGCCAGATGCATGTTACTATTTGTAGTAATAGTCTTAAAAATGTAATCCATTGCTTGTAGTGTAGGTAGGAGTTCAGTATTTAATTTTTAACTAGACAGAGACAGAAACAGACTTGGCTGATTTTGATGTGCTAAAAATGAATGAATGCATACTGAGGAAATTATTCAGTTTCCACCTCTGCAAACCCCAGCAGATATAAGGACAACCTCCAAATTAGTAAACTGCTTGGGTAGTATGTAGGTCTTCATATCATCTTTATAATATTATGTAACTGAACAAAACAAACAGATTTGTGAAGGGCATTTGACACTGTCCCGCACAACATCCTTGTCTCTGAACTAGAGAGGCATGGATTTGATGGATAGACCGCTGTGTGGATGAGGAATTGGCTGGACAGCGGCAAAGAGTTGTGGTCAAGTGATCAATGTCCAAGAAGAGATCAGCAATGAGTAGTGCTCCTCAGGGGCTGGTATTGGGACCAGAGCTATTTAATTTCTTTGTTGGTAACATTGACAGTGGGGTTGAGTGCACGCTCGGTAAGTCTGATGATATCACAGTGCTGTGTATTGTGGTTGGCACGCTGGAGGGAAGGGATGACATCCAGAGGGAACTCTACAGGCTTGAGAGGTGGGCCAGTGAAGTTCAACAAGGCCAAGTGCAAGTTCCTGCACCCGGGTCGGGGCGATCGCAGACACAATTACAGGCTGGGGGGGAGGCTGGATTGAAAGCAGCCCTGAGAAGGACTTTGAGGTCAGGTTGGGTGAGGCTTTGAGCAAGCTGATCTAGTGGAGGGTGTCTCTTCCTATGGCAGTGGGGTTGAAACAAGGTGATCTTTAAGGTCCCTTCCAACACAAATCATTTTATGATACCATGATTCCAAAGTGTGCTTCAGCAGCACCAGCAGCAGGGACCTCTGAAGAGGGCCACCCTGCCTTCCCAGAAACACAGCTGCAGTAGTTCCTGCCCTGCTATCGGTATCTTAAACTATGGATATAATTCTATATGCACATTATTTTCAATATTAATGTTGTGTGTGTTTGTTATGATAACCTCAATGCTTTATACCTTACATGTCTATACACCTCATAGTGAAATATGGAATGGTTCATATTCTGATTTAGAATTAAAGTCTAAAAAAAAGGATTAAGAAAGTAAGGAAATTCACACATTTTTAAAAAGGCCAAACTTGCTTTATAGTTGGTACCCATCTCCTCTAAGTATAGCTGTTGAAAATACCTAAGCCATGGAAAAGAATTATTTTTCCCACTTTTAATGAAGGAAAAAACAAATTGTCCTTTCTTAGCTTAAATTATAAGCGCTGAATGCCACCTTAGGGACATTTTTAAAGTAACAACAGTATTTAGTGCTCACATTTTTGAGTTTATGAAAAATGTCTTGTTAATGGCAGCAACATTGCACTAATGTTCATAAATAACACATAGAATGTTCAAATATTATGTACTTATTTCTTACCAAGAATAAGTATATACTTTGCTTCTCTTCCAGAGTATGATTTCTTCTTATAATATGGGAGTGTCTTTCAGGGATTATTAGGATTTTTATTTTTTTTTTTTTGCTTTGATTATAATGGAAAGAAAAAATTTGGAAGATTTCTATCTTACACTGAAAATATATGATCATCTAAGTCACTTGAATCAATTTTCTTATTGTTCTGAGGTCTGATATAGAAATCATCTGCTTTGCAAAATATAAACTATGCACTGATTATTCTGGCTTGTAACTAATGTAAATTTTCATGTAAACAGCATCATTGATTGTTCTTTCTTTGTGGTTATATAATTACATGTTCTAAAGCATTCTACAATGTACAAAAACATTTGTAGACATTTATACCTTCATATTGGTCAGATTAGCAATTTTTTTTTATATGTGGAATTTTAATTAAGGCATACCTCCTGTCTGTGACATAATTAAGTGCACATTCAGACTTGAGAAAAAACCCATATTTTAACAGTTTGGTATTAATTAGTCCATAGTGCACAACATTGGTCAAAAATGTTTTCCAGCAGTGATTTCTTTTAATTAAATGTTAGGGTTTAATAATATTCTTTTTGCTACTTATAGTACAAGGACGTTTGCAGGCAAAAATTCCTTCCACTTTTGCAGAATTTCATTCAGGTCAAATGAAGTCTAGCTCAGGTCTAAGAGAGTATATGTGTCCCCACTGCAATATCAAATATCTCTCCATGATGAACATTATACTGCAAACAGAACACATCAGACTTACAGTTATTCAATTCCTCCATGACTTTTTTAGTTTTAAATATTAATTTTTTTTTTTCCATTCTGTTAAAAGTAAGAAGATCTTATAACTCACAGATGGAGTAATAGATAATCAGTAGATTCTTACCCCTAGAGCCTTTCCACAGATATTCTTTATGTCTTTATTCATCAAATAGTACCATTAAAGTCCCCTTGAAAACAACTCCTGCTGGAATAAGACCATTTCAGATTTGGAGATTTGAGAGTATTTACAATCAAGCTATAGCAATACTAAATTTAATGTAAATCAATACAAGTCTTTATTATTTAAATTTAGCCTGCTTGGTTTAAAATATTTCTGCAGTAATCTTGAAAGTGCCAGTTCCATCTGTTATCCATGACAGGGTTTTTTTGTCTTTTGATTTTTTTTTAGGCAAATGAAGTAATATAGTTTGTCTGTTTTGCAGTTATACATCACTTGACTGTTATTGTTGCTTAAAGGTTGGGGTTTGTTGAATAAGCTTTCTCACTTTTGATTTGTGATAGAACTAGTCTCCATTAGCATAGTGAAAAAACTTAAGTGACTATATATATTTGTGTATTTTTAGTGCTAAAAAGTCCACTGTGAAAATACATAGTATGAAGAAGTAATTATAATTATATTATGGTAAGAGGTTTAAACTTAAACAGGGGAAATTCAGGTTAGGTATAAGAAGTTCTTTACTGTGAGGGTGGTGAGGCACTGGAACAGGTTGCCCAAAGATGTGGTAAATGCTCCATCACTGGAAGTGAAATAATTTAAAGAGAAAATGTACAAGTCCAGGAGGACTCCGATAACTGAGGAGAAAAGTGCCACAGGATTTGAGATCGTATTTTAATGATAGACTGAAAAGGCCAGGTTGGATGGGGCTTTGAGCAAACTGGTGTAGTGTGAGGTGTCCCTGCTCATGTCAGGGGGATTGGAACTAGATGACCTTAAGGCGCTTTCCAACCCTAATCATTCTATGATTCTATGAAATTACGCACCTAGCCTCACAGCTCACTGTGTTTGGATCTTATACACACAGCCAATCACAATATTTTGTGAAAAAAAAAAAGTGGGGTAGTAGCGAGGAATATTGAAGGTTTTAGCCTGCTTTAAGTGGTCTGTATTCTAACTCTGTAAGACAAAATATGCACCCTTTTTTCTCACTCAATACATTGGAACGCAGAAAGGTGCTGCAATAACCATGTACCTCTTTATTTTTAGCAGGTGCTAAGTGAGAAAAGTGTTAAAGAACAAAGAGGGTTGTTTTCCAACCGTTTAGAGCTTGAGAACAATCTCTGCTTGATTTTGGCAGTTAATGACAGGGATGAGCCATTTTGAATGCACCCAACCCCTCCTTGCTTCAGCTGATCCTAATAATTATCAAAGCTGATGCTCATTCCTTTTGTTTGTCATGAATTTAATTCAACTACAGAACATATTCAGATCAAAATTATATTTACCATTTACCAAAGACTAATAAAATATAAAGCAAACAATAGATTCATATTGAAAGCAGCGTGTTCAAAATACCAACCTAGCATTTTTATTATACATAAAATCCCTTAGGTTTTATTCATGGCTGAAGAGTGTGTTAGATGTTTTTTTGGATTAGAAATGAGCGATCTTCTTTTATGATTCAGTCATTTTTGTATGGCTGAAAATGGAGTCTAAATTAATCTCCTGTGTGCATTTGAGTAGTAATAATCAAAATGTAATGTAGAGATTTGATTAAAACATTCTCTATAAATGTTCATTCAACATATTCATTGTAAATGGGTTTAGTGCATTGTTCAAAACTAGCTTTATATGAAGACAGCAATGAGCAAAGCTTTATGTATTTTACTGCAAAGTGCAAATAATGTCATGCACTATATGTTATAGGTTGAAATTATGAATTAGAAAACCAACTTCAGCAACTTAACAAAAGAATGGATGCAAAAATTAAAGGGAGACAAACCCCCAGCTCTTATTTTGAGCCTCACTGCTGGTGACCTGACGTTTCTACCTTTGTGATAGCTAAATTGGGGTGCTTACAAAGGCCAGCTTTAATAATTGGAGATTATTCCCATCTCTGGTCACTGGAGAGAGAGTAGCTCCTCTAGACTGTAATTCAGAAAAGTATATAGAGTTGCATTTTGAAAATAGTCACTATGGCCTTTAGAGGGAGTAGCGTTTCCTCATACGTTTGCATGATTGTCATTCTGGATGAAGTCTTAATGTGTGTATAATATGCCATCTATAACATTATCTCCTTAGTTGCTATCTTTTTCGGTTATTCATCACAAAATCCTCCAGGACATGGCCACTGTTGCTGGCTTTTCTTATTTTACTAAAGGTTTTTATAAAAGTGCAACTTATTTTTCACTTACCTTGCTATAACCTAGGTCTTCCTCTCTACCTGATAGTGTATCTTCAGAAGAGAAATGATCAGTCTCTTTTTATGTAGATAATGTAAAAATAGAACATTAGTTATAAATCTCTAGGATATATCAGAAATGTTGGGGTTTGATATGTTAAATTTCAGTGTTTTCAGGCTTAATTATCCTTTTTCACTGTGTGTCATACCTGTTGATGCCTCTGCTTATCTCATAAGTATGACTCGTGTTAGTTACTTGGGCAGCTGCTGTAAAACAATGTAATTGATGGTACAGTCATAACTTCTGTTGGAGTGCTGTACTCCCTGTTGACAATATGGTATTGGTAAAGGTCAAGGGGATGTTTTAACATGTGGTAATCAGTAGAAGAAATCTTATTCCCTGATGAAAATAAATAATTCCACTTAAGTTAGCTATTATATGACAAGTGCAGTGTGTTGCTGTGTATACTGCTGTTAAAATCATGACATTTTTGCTTATTTCTATCCATAGTGTTGTTATTAGAAACCTGATGACTTTTTAAGCTTATAAGGTTAAAAATCTTATGAGGTTAAAAACAAAGATTAAAAAAAAAAAAACAACCTGAGCTCCAAACAAATTTGGTTTTTACATCAGTTGAGAAAAATTAAGGAAATGCCATGCCCTAGTGTGATGGAAGTTTATTTGTGAGTCATTTTCCCTTTCTTCATGAGTCATATGATAATATTAAAATATAAACATTTTGAGTGAATGTTGTTACCATGGTGCTGCTTCCCATTGTTTCAGTTTAGTGTGGTGAAGTTGTGACAATGAGCTGCATTCTGCAGAGAAAAAGAAACTGTGGAAAAAAATGTTTATCACAAGACAGTGTTAGTGACTACTAAAGGCATAAAAGACTTAAAACCCCCTAGTTCAATAAGATGTTACAAAATTTAAATAAATCTGTTCTTAAGACACCCAAGATGCTTGTTAAGCAACCTTTTAAAATGTAGATAAATCACTTTCAATGTTAATGTTTCACATTATTGCTGAGGAATCAGAAGACTTCATTTTACTTTTACGTTCCCCTAGAGTATGTTAGATCCAACAATATTATCCTAACTGAGCATTTATCATTTCCCTAGCTTTTCTTTGAGTGCTTTAGATTATTTATGTGTACAGTAGAGCCTTCTAGGATGGTATTTTAATAAATTATATTATATAATGTACAAGTACAATAACATATGAATATTATGTTGCCTCCATCCTTAAAAACAATCTGTACACATCTTTAAAAACAATATGTACATAATTATCCTAACTGAATATTTAGCTTTAAAATGGAGGGTGATTTTCCATTGCTTTCAGTGTCTTAATTGGTTTAGTCAAATTCTTAACTCAGAGCTAGAGTGAAATGATATTGGCAGTTACGCAAGAAATTCCAGATAATACATGTATCTGAAGTCATTGCAGTAGTTACTAAAGGCAGAAATGCTGTTAAAAGAAGAAGAAAGGCACCTCATTTTTACTGCAGCATTACCTGTTTGGGTACAGCATTAAGAGCATAGTAACCTCAAAATCATATACAAAGTATCTGAGATGTATTCCAATCTATCAAAAGTAAACTTGTGTTAAAGAGTACTCATATCCTGAGGTGACCTCAGAAAGTGTTCGCTCCCCTTCATCACCCCCGAAAAAAGCAATCAGTCTTTTGTTCATGTTGTTGCCTCACAGTATTAATTAGCCATCTAAAACATCATAGTATACAAATAATAGAAAAACAATGCACGTAAAATTTAAGAAAGAAGTTTCATTTGAAATTTTTTTACAAGTGTGAATTGAGAGTGAAATCTTGATTTCTTTGAGATCAGTGGCAGTTTGACTACTGATTTGGAAGAGGAGCCAATATTTCATATTTTGACTTGTTAAGAAAGACAAGAATTCAAGGTCATTTTAAAGTGAAATCAGATTTTAAAAAATATCCAATTCTGCAAATCACCTTGATGTTTTATTGGTTATTCTCTCATGCAATTTATTTCAATTAATTAATCATTTCTAAAAAAGAAATTTAGAATACCTTCATCATGTTTTAGTAGCAGGAGAAAAGACATGATAGCTGCATAGTTGCCATCTAAACCAGAATGAATAGTAGACGAAATCTCTTTTACCATAACAAATGTGGAATACTTTCCCATCTATTTCTACAGGACTCTAAAATACAGGTTTTAATTTTGGATCTGGCTGAAACTACAGTTCTTCCTAATTTACTCCCTTGGTGAATAGTTTGATCCTATTCTCACTGGAATCAATATGTCTAAAACATCTTCTGGCTCACTGGGAAAAGCACAGAGCTTAAATAAAGCAGTCAAGATAACAAATTTTCTATTCTAGAGTACTTTATCTGGAAAGCTTAAAAATATGTGAAAATGAATAGGAATGAATAAATCTAAACTATATCATAATTTTACTTCTGATGTTTTACTTATCCATGTGAGAGATTAATATAGGAAAACAATTTCACCAACTTTTTTTTTTTTCTGTGGGAAGTTGATAACACATGATAATTGTTTAAATATGAGAAAGAAATTGGAACTAGCAGAGACATTTTTCATTTCTTTAAGGTATTTCCTTTTACTTTGGAGTATTACATCCACATCCAGAACTGCATTAATTTAAACATATGAGATATAACTTCATAGAAACAAGATTGAGGAGTAGTATAAATCAGTGGATTTCCTCCATATTCTTTAAACAAAGTGAAGAGGGAGGAACTTGAGTAGAAAGATGCCTGTGAATTTTCTATTTCCAAATCATTCTGTCTCTCCTCCCTGCATCCTTCCCATGTTAAATAAGATGATGACGTTTCTCCAGACACAAAATACGACAAGAAACATTCCCAGTACTTAATATGCCCTCTATGAAGTCACCAGTCCCACAGTATAATTCTACGCAATACATGGGAGGTCTATTTATGGTGAGTATATGATCTGTTTTCTGTTGGTTTGTTTGCTTTTTTCTCTACAGGTAAGATTCCTTCTCACCTAATTTTAATACTTACACCCATCATCTGCATATGATGTAGCTCATGCATATGAGCTTGTTAGTCTTCATAGCAATTCCATGGCATAAACTGTCTCCTTTTAATGCTAATGTGTGAAACGTCAGACAAGTTGTGTTATACAAAGTCCCACTTCCTTCTCTTGATTATCAAAGAAGCTTAAAGTGACAAAAGCTAATGTAGATTTATATATAGGCATCTAAACTGTATTAATCCCACTTTAAGATTATACAGTTGTTATATTTATAATCTTTGGAAATTGTAAGCTTGCTCTTCATATTATTATTGTTATAAAACTTGTTATAAAACAAGTCCAAAAATTAATGACAGCTTTTTGAAGCAGACAAGAACAAATCTGTGGTAGAATTATTATTTGTTTTTCAGATTGAGATATACAGCTGGAAAAAAAAAAGAAAAGCAAGCTTTTGGGTGTACAAGGCTATCTTCGGATCTCAGGGGCTTAATATACCAGCTGGTCTAATAAAATACATTGCTTCTACCTTGTTTTGTCTAAGCCATAATGTCTACAGCAACATTATTATTTTTTTTTCATGGTATTTAAGTTTTCTTAGGTAGGAATCACAGCATGCATTTCTTTAAGCTAGCTGCATTGTGCAAAATAAGGATAAGGGGGTTTATTAAAATATTACTGGTTTGATTCATTTTGGCAACTGGAATAAACTTTGCTTCACATGTAACAGAGTGCACCCTTTTATATTCTGCACTTTCTTTGAAAGTGATTGGGGTTATTAGACAACTGAAAGTTTTCCTTTTATATTTCACTATTCTGAATACAATTCAAACTAAACATAATGAAAATTGAGTCCCCTCTGAAAACAAATGTTTTGATTTGAGAGCTGCAGTAAAGAGAATAAATGTTTTATTAGTAAGTACGTGGGTTATTATGTTTCAGTGTAGAGATGGTAAATTTATTTTAAACTACTACTTCCATTCACTACTTGCAGGTATCTTCTAACAGGGCATTTTTAATGTTACTCTCAACTGACATTAATGCCCATGAGGGTAAAGAATCTGAGGAGAGATGTGATGATATTATTATATCGTTGTCACATACCTCTTCAGGAAACCTTCTGCCACCCAGCTCAGCACAAGAAGTGTTACTTGATGTGAACTCCTCCTACTTCCTCTGCAGCTTTGTGCCTGGCGCTACAGCTCAAGCACCGGCTACCTTATACATCCCTTGCTGAAGTTGTCCTGACATACCACCCCTCCTCAGTGTGACACGGTTTGTGATTTCAATGACCAAAACAGGCTGTTCTCACTTTTCTGAGCCTACCTTTTGATGAAAATACAGACCAGCAATTCACTTTGGATCTTGGCATTGCTTCCAGTATCTTGAGCGAGCCTGCAAGAAATCTGGAGCGGTACTTCTTTCAAGGGCATTTAGTGATGGGACAAGGGGGAATGGCTTTAAACTGACAGAGGAAAAGTTTAGATTAGACATTAGGAGAATATTCTTCACTATGAGGGTGGTGAGGCACTGGCACCGCTTGTCCCGAGAAGCTGTGGCTGCCCCATCCCTGAAAGTATTCAAAGCCAGGTTGGATGAGGCTTTGAGCAATCTGGTCTAGTGGAAGATGTTGCTGCCCACGGCAGGGGCATTGAAACAAAATGATCTTTAAGGTCAACCTAAACCATTCTATGATTCCATGATTCCAAGATATACTTCAGCAGCACCAGTAGCAGGGACCTCTGAAGGGACCACACCACGTCCCCACAAACACTAGTGAAGTTGTTCCTGCCCTTCTGCAAACAACTCGTCTGTGCATCCTACCCTATGCAAAACTCAGACAGCCACAGTGAACAAGCCAATCCTTGGTAGGAAGGCAGCATAAAAATGACCTGCTGCAGACGGAGTCTACAGGGACCACAGTTTCTGTGGTGCCAAACGGAGCACCTACCCACCCTCATCTGAGAAACAGAGAAGCCAGAGCCTCTGACTGAGCACTCACCCCTCCATGCAGTGGCACAGCACTGCTGAAATCCTGTTGTGATATTTTCAGATGTTTTATTCCTTTAAGTTTTTTAGAATTTTTTGAGCTAGTATTCAGAATTCAAAAAGTCATTCATGAATAACTTGGCAAAGGGCAAAAGATGCATTGTGATAAGCTAATTTAAATAGAAATAGGCTTATTCCTTTGTGTGGGTTGCATAAGTTTTTTTTCTTTTTTTTCTTTTTTTTCTTTTTTTTCTTTTTTAATCTGGATTTTTATGAGTAATTTCAGGTTTTTGAGGAGCTACTCCCACACCTTCGTGAAAAAGAAAAATAAGGCTAGGTGAACTATTTGTCTTTTTTGTATAGCTAGCAGTCCCTAGACTTTTTGGTCACATTTGAGAAATGACAGTTACTTAGGATAAATGGGATGGCAGAAACACAGATAAAGGAAGAAAAGACACTTGCAAAATGTGGATAATGTGACATTTGCTGGAAATTATGTGATCATAACAGGAAAAGCATTTCTTTTACCTACACTTGTGCAAAAATAAAAAGGACTAGACAGGAAATAGTCCTGTTCAGCTACTGCTTTGACAAAGACAGGCTCAAAAAATTGAAGGACAAAAATATTTGAAAGAGCTATTCTGCCTTCTGAAAAGTCAAGGACAAAATGCTTTTGCATAGGCTCTGTGATGCCCTGGTTGAGAGCACCATGTAGCTGGGTAACGAGTATCGATTTAAAAGCTGTGTAATTATGAAACCATGATATTCCCCA
>JANHGB010015709.1:23728-39855 GCA_026283785.1 Coracopsis vasa | reverse complement strand
TAAGCGTGAGATGGTTGGACCCCGCACAACAATGCTGTTAAGGAAAATTCAGTATTTGGAAGGTGAGTCAGGATCTAGAAATTGAAAGCTGAGAATAGCCTTAAGAATCTTTGCTCGGATGTTTTGTCACTTTATGCAACACTTCCCTTGACCTCTCTAACAGGAGAAATTCTGCAGTTTGACTTCAGTATGTTGACCTTTTTCAGAGAGCCTGGCAAAAGCCCAGGGTCAGCTTGAATTTCTTTAAGAGCATCTGCACAGTATTACTTCATGTCAGCCCATGTGTTTTCTGTTAGGAAATTAACCCAAACAAGTAAGGTGCATACACACAGCAAAATCTCCAAACAGTGTAGCCAGAGGAAATTACTTTTCCTTAGAAGATGCATTTTTTTGCTACCTGCTTATTTTATCTTCAGCTTTACTGCTTGTGATTTTTAGTCATCTATTTTGCAGTGTTTCTAATAAGGAATAACTGAAAAATGTGTAATTCTTAAAATAATTCATAAAGACATCACAGCATTATATATCTGTAACATAGGAAGTGACTTGCACAGCAAACCAGCAAGAACAGAATTCAAACTTCTGTTTCCATTTGCATTCTTTACTCTGGGTAGAGTTTAATTTGTAGCATCGTCAGTGTTATGTTTGTTTAAAGTAAAATTGCCACATTCACATTTGGCACTAATTGTACTTTACCATCTGAGAAGCTGCGTGACTTCCTTCAATTCACAGACCACCTCTGCTAGGCAGACACTACAACAACCTGCTTTATCCCATCCTGCTCTGCTGGAGACAGCTGTTGTTGGCATTGCCCGTCCCCTTCTGACTACTCAGGTTGTTCTGCTACACTGGTTTGTTTTCCAATATAAGAAAGCATGGAAGAACAAAAGGGAGATACTGACAACAAGCTTTTCAAAATTTTCTTGACTTTTGTGAGAAATATGTTTGCCCATTCCCCAGTAACAGCCAGCCTTTCTCTCTTCATGTAAGTTCTTGGGAAGATTCTCTAGTTAACTGGCAAACTGAAGGGGAAAACGTGCATCTGGAGCTGGGCTCTGAAGCAGCATGGACAGGACTGAGTTTTTCTGGAAAGCTAGATTTTATTATAATATTGAAAATGCAAAAGGATCTTTCACTTGATCATGGAAACAGTCTTAGGGATTATTTTTAACAGTAACAGAGGAGTGTGTATTCTAGCATTCAGAAATACACTAGTGCACATTTTCAACGTAAAATAAAAAGCTACAGTTGTTGGCTGAATAATACCAGTTATAAGACTAAGATTCTGTTTAGCAAAGTGCTTGGGGTTTTTTTAGCTTAAAAAGCCACACTTGTTTCACTAAACCAGGCAGTGAACAATAATACACAGATTCTCATCTGCAGAGTCAGCAATTCTGCTTCTGCTCTTCTCAACACATTAGATAGTTACCGTTTTCATGGATGCAGTTGTCCAGGTTAACATACATAATGTAATCCCTCCTTCACATTTGCCCAACGAGGAAGTAATTCTCCTATACAAATTATTCCCCACAAGTCCTTGATCATTTTTGTAGGCCCTTTCCAGAAGCTTAAATAGAAGGCTTCATATTAAGCTTTAACTTCAGCCACTTGGCAGAAAACTTTATGGAAAACTCCTTTTAAGTATTTAGCAAATAGGTAAGCTTAAATTAAAAACAAAGTGGAACTGAAGTTGGTGACTCAGATCCCAAGAAAATTCAGCATTAGTGGGCACTTTAGACTTGACAATTTTAAGTTCAAAACTACAGGGCATCCACCAAGTTTCAGTCTAATTCAGTCGTACACAAAAAACATAGGTGAAAATTGACATTTTGCAGTGCTTCTTGGCTTTCCCATATTAAAGGAACAGTGAAAATTTGGGAGTAGGGGCTGACCATTTGATTAACATTTCTGGTTTGCTTTGGGCTGGAGGATAATTATTTGTGTCTGTTAATGAGTTAATAAACTGCTAATCTGACAATTTAAGGCATTTTGGCATCAGCTCCCTGTACCAGCTGCGTAGACCTCTGCTCATGAGCTTTATGGGAATGTGTGCTGCCAGTGGGTGGTGCACATTCTTCATTTTGCTTCCTGAACCACCACATTATGGACCATAAATTGACCCTCAGTACTACAAGATCGAAGCATGGATGAGGAAATGATAACCTGAGGAAAAGTACCTGCCGGATACAGTGACAGGAACTTTGGCTTTCCAGATGAAAACCCCACACAAGTTGTCTTCTAGAAGAATCTAAGAGCTGCTCCAGAACACTAAGGAGCAAAGTGGCAGGTGGAAGGGAGAAATTGTTTAAAAAATGATGGGTGACATACTTCTCAAAAGATCACTGGTTTCCACAACTGCAGGGGAAATGAACTGCCAACTGACATTACACCATTTAAGTTTTGTTGTTTGTTTAGCAACAGATTCAGCAGGAAACTGAAGTTGAAGGGGAGGGGCTAAGGGGTTTCAGGTACAACAGGCCACTAAAAATTCATTATTTTTCTCCCTAAGGTACTGTAAAATACAATTCAATTGGAAGTCATGAAAATACCTACCAGGTTGTGTTTAGAAGTAAAGCCATGAAGTGAAGCCAAAATAAAGACTTGCAAGGTGAAAAGGCAGGGAGACTGTTTTGGTAAGGAAGTTAAAGAACCCACTTCGAGCACAACTCTTTCCAGAGGGACAGTTCAGTATACCCAAAAGGAACCATGCTGGGCAAAACAGTGATGTGCTGAGGAGCACTGACTGTGTTAGAATTTCAGTGGGACAATGAAAACAGGGCCATTTGGGAAAATACCATTGGCATGAAGGGGAAACAAAAACCAAGCAATGTGCTTGACGCAGTTTTGACTTGAGGAGCTTGTAACTCTCAAGGAGGAATTAAAAAGGGCCAAAGCAACAGTAGTACATATACAGAGCTTTTCCTCAAGTTGTTCACATGAAAAGGATTTTTTCTTTTTATGCATTCCTTCACAGACTCAATACTGAGAGAATTTAGAGATGAAAATAATTTGTCCTGTCCGAACTACAGTTTAGGGGACATTAAAGGAGAAAGATAAAGAGCAGAAAGTTGCAAGGTGAGTGTACAAGATTATTACCGACAGTAAGAAATAGAGGCCTGCAAAAGTGAACAGCAAAAAGCACCATTAAGGAATATGCATGAAAAGGCACAAGACCTGTATAGAAGACACTGGAAAAATGCTTAAAGAAATGAATATTGAGTTTGTGGCAACATTTGACAAAGGTATAGTCTATGTAAATCTTATTTTAGTTCACCTAAGTGAAAAATAAGCTCTCTGGATATGCATCTTAATGGAGTATTGAGGTAGCTGAATTGGTCAGTATATGCAGGGAAAAGAGCTGGAAAACATAATTCCTCCCAAAAACCTTGGTTAATCTGGGAGGAGGGAAAAAAAGAAAAGAAATACAAACAACCCAAAACCACATAAATTTGTAAGAAAAAGGAGCTGTACCAATGCAAATAGTTAAAACAATGCTATAGCCATACTTAAGAGCTCAGACTCAATGAAAGTCAAGCCATTTACGTACTATGAGGGTAAAAAAAGTGCTGCCCTCAATACACACTTTGTGAAAACAGGTGTATCAAGTCCTGAGGGGCATTTCCACTAACCAGCTTTGCGGTCAATGGGGGAAATTTTCAAGTAGGGAGTTAGAGGAGGAGCTTAAGCCTTGTTTCCTTGTTTCAGCTGAACTGAGGATTGTCAAGAAAATCCTTTCAACAAGTTTCTGTTAAATCATTGCAAAGCATTGCAGAACCTATGCCTCGTAACTATGATGAGACCTGGAGAACTTAAAGGTAGTATAAGTTTTTCATCATAGATACTTGGTGGAGTTGTAGAAGAGTTGTTTTGGGTCAGCAAGGGTTCAACTAGGTGAGCATTCTGTTTGTGATGATAGCCACCAGGGAACACATACTTAGGAAAAAGTTGTAAAGGCATAAGCAAGAATATACTACTACTTTCCTGGAACATCCTTTGATTCATAATCTTGGGGATATCCTAAAAAAAGAATTTTTTTGCTAGGTTTCAAGCTGCTTTTTGAACACTCATGAAGTTTTAACACTCAAAAAATCACTCAACAAGGAGTTCCACCACTTATTTACATTTGTGTGAGTGAAGATGCAGCTCTCCAAACATTCACATTTCATTTAGTATTTTATAAAGAAATGGTGAAAAATCATTCTCTACTCAATGCACTTGCTGCTTATCATTTTAGCAAAATACTTTGGCCACGTGAGCAAAGTCTCTTCCAAAACGAAGATTCCTACTCCAATGAATTATTTTTCACTTTTGTACCTTTTATCATCTTCGTTGTTCTCACTATCCTTTTCCAATTTTATTACATCCTCTGTTTTGTGGTGCTGGTGTAGGAAACAGCTGTAACAGGGGAAACAAAACTGTTCAACAAAATAGCATTCCAAATGATTTTTATTAGTAGAACTAGTACCTTCTGTAACTGTTCCTTCACTATTTTTGCACCACCTCAGTGTAACTTAACAATTTAGCCATAAAGATCATAAAGATTTATGATCCTTTTTAACTCATTTAGACACAATTCTTGCAGGTTGGTGGATTGTTTTTTCCACCTTAATGAAGAAAAAGCAAAAACAAAACCAAACAAACCCTAACAGCCACAGTGGAAAAAAAAATAAATCCCAACCTGAAGTCTTCACATACTGAGGAAATTCTAATCAACACACAGAACTTGTTAAAAGTGGGGAAAACATTAATTATAACTAAAGGCTGCTGCTGTAAGCCAGCTCGTATCAGAAAAAACTTCCTACCAATAAGAACATGCCCACTGTAGGTGCTGATAATGACAATGTAAACACAAAGTGATGAGATCCATGGGTTGTTTTTTTTTGGTGACTGGCAAGCTGGTATCCTGACAGCCATTGCTTTAGCTTCTGTGGATACAGCAGTAAATGTCTTGAGTGCTTTTGTCAGGGCAGAATTCCACAGAGATATTTTTAGTTCGAGCAACCATTTTCTCTGACTACAAAGTATGTAAAAGCAGTATAGGGTAAAAGCCAAGTAACATTAATTATCACCCTCAAGACATTATTTGTGCTTTAGTTAAGTCTTTCATCAAATGCTTTACAGAAATTTTTATAGAACCAATTGTATAACCAGGATATTGTTTTCTTTACCATTTGTTGGCTGAGGATGTATGGAATCAATCTGACATTTTCCTCTAAGTGACGTACACCAAAACCAGGCATTTTCAGAATGGTTAAAGAGAAAATAAAAAGCAATATGACATAAATATTTGTTACATTTCCCTTGCAAGAATACTGAATATGCAAAAAAAGCAAAAAGATTCATTTATGTTGACAGGCAGAATGCATGTGACGATACTATGAGACAGCCTGAAGAGAGGGCTGTTTCTCCTCACATGCAAGGATGAGTTTTGAGGCCTTCTGAAGCATGTACACAGCTTACCCGTGTTGTTTATTTTGTGTTGAAGCTCCACTACAAGAGGAGTAAGAATTTTAATGAGAGAATTTAAGGAGGGGCTCAGTACCAAGCTCTGCAAGGCCAGACTTCCTTACAGCTCATAGCTGATCAGTGCCATCTTTATCAGACAGCTGCCCCCGAGTTTCTGAAGATTCTGCCAAACCCTTTTCTCTGCCCCCAGAATGCTGGCCTATTTAATAGAAAAATGATGTATTATTATATACCACTTCACCTCTAGCACCAGCATTCCTGGTGCTTCTGTAGAAGTAGATGATTCTTCCACAGGCCTATGAGCAGACGTACCTTTGCAGGACAGAAAGCCACGGTCTCTCTTCCAGAGTAGCGAAGAACTGTTACTTGGGATTCCTCCAGATGTTCTACAAATGCAGTTCCTGGTTATGTGCACACTTGCCACTTACACTTAAGTTTTCCCTACAGTGTCTTTTGGGAAGGGAGAGTGCATGCTTAGACAAGTAAGAGGACTCTGAGCTGTCTGGAAAAGGCACAAACTGTGAAATTGAGAAACAAGGAATATTTGGAAAACAGGTAATTTCTGCAAAACTCCATTAAAGTTTTGCTTTGCTTTTTATTTGCTGTTTTATTTAACTAGTATTCTGCCTAGGAAAGGCATTGGAGCTAGTATGATGTGATACTAACACTATTATTCTAAAGTTTCCTAAATCAGTTTGATTTGACTGGATAACTTGCTACTACATAAGCTACTTGGCATATCTGTTTTTCTACAGAAGTACAAAACCCTCCCACTTTAAAATGCTAGGCATTAAGATTTCCCTCTTTCACAGAAAGATACATAAAGTCTATATTAATAAAAAGGCATTTAAATATTAAAATCAGCTTGCCATCTTTCAGATCAAACTGTAAGAAATAACATTTTCTTCCCCTTAAGTAATTTTGAGTCCTTCAGTCTAATCTTCAGTTTGAGGTATTTAGGTCCAGTTTGTAGTAATCTCTGTCCCCCTCCACTCCCAAAATTACAGGTGAAGATTACGGTCTTTGTGACTTCAACAGATTCACATAAGATAGCTTGCAACACAACTCACAGAACTAGGAGGTCTCAGATAAACCTCAACCTGGCATCAGTGCTGTTCCGATCCAAGAGGGAAGATTTTTTTTTTCTCCTTTAGAAAGTAGATTTTGCTTCAGAACATATCAAAATGAAAAAAGAATTCTCTAGTATCATCCGGGTTCCAAGTGGCCTATGTACAAGCCTCATTACCATTATTTATCTAGACAAGTAGGAAGTTCTGATCACCATTCTGCTTGGACATAAAAAAACACAGATCAACTACTATGACCTACCACCATACCATGGTGTGTTCTCTATGTCCAGTGTGTTTCTGGGATCTGTTATGGTCAGGAAACTTTGAATACCAGTTAGACTCCATTCTGAAAAGCCCATGTATCTGGTGTTCTCAACAATGGTGGGGAGCCATAGCCAAGCTCTTCATTTTCCCCTTTAGTTGTTTGTCAGGTCGGGAGGAAAAGTCAAGCTACCTACACAGTAGTGAGTCATTCTTCCCGGATGTTGAAGAGCAACAGTTAAAAGCCAAAAGAAAGAAACAAAACTGAAAACACCAATTATCTGGAAGAATGGTTTTGGCAGTGAGGAGACACCGAGTTAGTGCCTTCTGTCCAAGATGTCTTAGTTCAAAACTGCCCACCTGAGTTTCACCAAGAACTCTTCTGAGCTCTCCATCTGATGCTCACTTCACATTCTACAGTCAGGAATGTTCCCATCTCCCATTGAGTCTTCAGGGATATGGCTCACCATGCTCACCTGCGGAGAAAATAACTTTTCCCCACTGAAGGCTGTCTATGAAAACAAATGCTTCTATATATACTGAGTGCTAGCAGATAAAATACAAAGCTCTACCTATGCCCGATCCTCTTAACTCCCTAAGAACATCTGGCAAATTCAAATCCTGGCAAGTGTACTCTACCTTGCCACATTCCTTCAGCCTTCTACCTTATGACCCGATACAGGCTTTTGCATTTGACAGCCTTAGAATAAAATTCCTTTTGTTCACTAAGGAAGTGTACTTTCTCATATTAAGGCATGTAAGCTCTAGCCTAGACTTGAGGAAATGTTGAACATCTTCAAGTTCAGCAGCCTTCAAACCAGCTCTTAACACTTTATCCCTCAAGGTCCCAGCTGTCCATTTCCAAGCACATACTGTTCATTGCAAGTACATTCATGTCTGATCACATGAAGACCACCTCCAGTGTAGAGTACGCCTATTTAGACTACCTGCACCACCAGCTCTTTAATGAAAAGTCCTAGCCTAATGCCAAGGAACGATCTGCCACTTCTCTCTCCCAGGATGCTGGGCATGTGTTGCATTCCTTCCCAGAAGAAAACCCCCGCAATTCTGTGCACTTGGCAGCTATGTGGGCCCCAACCTGAACTTGAAATCTGCAATGGGGCTTCCAAGTTGGCACTGATTCACCCCAGCTTTACAAATGTTAACACCTATTATCACTATTTCCCTGCATTAAGAGACATTCAAGACTTTACATGCAAGCTTTGCAATGAACACTGCATTCCCTCAAGTATCACTCAATTAGGAGACTCATTGTTAAAAGCAGTTTTTCTCAACTACCCTACTTTTGCCCACCCTTTAAGGGATTATTAAGGGCAGTGAGTAGCAAACATGTTATACCAGTAAAAAGAGATTAAAGAACTCCTCAACTGTACTGAAAAAAAGGGTCCATCTTTGGAACACACATATCAGGTACTCAAGACTGACTCTTGCTTCCCTGGGGCTGAAATTATTTTAGTTCATCACTTCAAAACTGCAGGTTTAAGAACAGCAGCTCTAGGATATCGCCCCTCAGAACAGGACATCTGAAATAGCAGCATTAGGCATAGTAACAGGAGATTTATTTCCTCCACCATTTTTGTATTTTGCTGTGTTCAAAATCTCCTCCCTTTACAGGGACACTTCCAGACAACTTTCTTATGAGATTTCTACAAAGATAAAGTGGCCCTAATTATTAAGACAGCCAGGACAAGACCTTCTTACCTTCTGAAATGTAATCCAAGGACCCTGTGTTTTCAACCTGATGTTTGTTGAATCTGGGCAAGATGCATCACCTGACATTCCCTTCACATCACTCTGTGGCTGCTAGATGGTGCCTGGCTTACAGTGTACCTACCTTTCGTAGGAAAAGGATAAGACTGATTAGTAGCAGGAAAGATCCTACAAAGCTGTAACACAGCTAAATAAAGTTATCTACGTTGTGGTTTCCAAGCCCCTAGCCCTAAGACTACAAGCTTGCAGGAATGTAGTTCAGGCATATTTAAGAGTCACCTTGTGCCTACAGGTAGATGATGTCTTTTCCCAACTGTTCCCTCACCTTACATTTTCTCAGGGAACAAGAATATGCTTTCATAAAAGCCTGCCCAAGTGAGGAATGTTTGTGATTCCATCACTCCTAGGTCAAACTTTTTAAAAAAAGGCAAACACTCCTTAGTATTTCTCTGAGGAGGAACTTCCCTGGTTGTCAACACCACTTTAAAAAAAAAACAAAAGGTATTTACAGAAGACCCTGTAGGTTTTCCTTTTCACAGGGACACTTTTTGCCCTTCAAGATGTCCAAGTTAAGACATGTCTGTTCTTTTTTAAACTGAACTTTAAACACAGTTCATTTGTGAAACCTGAGATCCCTTTACATAATTTTTAACATGCAACTGTGAGGCAGAAGTTCCACAACTGTTGCCTTCATCTCACTTGCCCCATATCTTAAGAATTCAACACCTATCACCTATTTAACCTACATGCCCTTAGTTGCATATTAAAGTCCTCTCCCAAATACCTTTAGGAAACAGGGAAGAGAGAGTGCTGTGTTGTGCCAAGGTTTTCTCCCCAGTATGTGTGTTTTTGCTAGATACAGGGATTCCAAGATAGATTATCTGTTTAACAGCAGGGCTTCTTCTCACAGAGTCAAGTATGCCCTTTTATCTTTCAACTGCATGCAGAACTTGAACCTTAGATGTTTTCACCTTCATGTATTAAAGGATAAAAAGGTTGCTTCTAAAGGACTTAGAAATTTAATAGATGCTTAAAACACACTATGCATGACTGTCTCTTGTTCTTCCAGAGACTATAAAAATCAGAGTGGATCATAATCTACCTGGCACCTGTAGTGGAGTTACTGTCCTTGTTGCTCTTTACTAACTTTACAGTAAAACTACTGGAGCATTTTAGCATACTTCAGTATCAAATAATCTGCTTTAGCACAGGCCATCACTGAAGGTAGGTTGAGCTAACCTTGCCGAGATGTGACCACTACCTGATTTACCTCAATGTCATTTGTATCTGTATAAGTACACCTTACTGCACCTCAAAGCATATTACAAACTGTATCCAAAGCTTAGATGTCAACACTTTTTCCACCATTCATCTGCATATTCCTCCTGGTTCAGTACTCGACAAAAGCAGTACTCCTTCTAAAGAATGGTACAATGAGGGCAATAAACTGTCATTACAAAAAATAACGAAAAACATAACGAAACAACGCAGCAAAAAAACAATGAAACAAAGCAGCAAAGATCATTCAGGTACATGAATCCAGCTTCCATTGTACTCACTGCTAAAGCTTAAAGCCAACTAAAGTTTGCGGTACCTTCAGAAATTCCTGTGACAGAATTTACAACATTCCCCCTGCCCTGCCCCACTTTATATTCAAGTCTATTCTTCCGTTAGCATGCAACCTGCACCACTGCTTTCAGTTGGAAATTCTGACATATTTTATCAACAGACATGCTCTGGTTTTCTTCAAAGCATCCCACTAATTCAAAAGCAAGTGTAAACTAACATACTTCTGTGAAAGTGTAGGTAACATGAATAGAGGACAGCTTTACTAGACTAGTTAATGTTACATACTGGTCACTTCTTGGTGAAAATACAACTCACATACACACCAGTGATTGTCACTGGAGGTTTGTCTTCTGCTAAATAATAAAAAAAAATAATTAAAAAAAAAGAAGTATTAATTTAATCACACATACAAAGCTCAAAAAAAAACCAAACCCAAACCAAAAGTGCAGAAAACTGTGGACTGGAAACAGGTTATCTTGTTAGAACAACTATTTGTAGCAGAAGAAAAAAACTGCACTATCCAAAGGAATTCTCTGACCACAGCCTGAAACAGGGAAACGGGAACAGTCCTTTAATAGCCACTTCAGCTTTTTTCAGATGCAGGGACTAGGTATTTTTATCTGCCATCTCGAGTGCTGTAATATTAAAGATAAAATCACCTTTCAACTATAACACATCTGCATTATGAAACAGATTATTATTTATTTTAGGCTAGCTCTCACCAGTGCTTTGTAATAAAGGAGTTTCACTCTTAAGTATGCTGAACTGCAGCTTAAGAAAAACCCTCATTTATTAAACAGGACATCTATAAAATTGCCTGTGTTGAATTATCACAGAGGAAGCTTTTTAATCCCAAATTAGGTACATGTAATAATACAGTTCTTAAATAACCACTACTAGGAACAGAATTAGGTGCATTCTTCATCCTAATAGAGAGGAAAAAAAGAAAAATTCCCAGCTGAAAATGTTACATGGCAGAACAATACTGAAAGGCTATACTTGGAACCAGGAACTCAGGACCTAATATATTTAGTTCCTGGCTTTCAACGACTGACTGTGTTAATGGAAAATCCCTTAAGCTACTACGATTGCTAACCTACCAGTTTAAAAGTATTTAAAAATTAATTACCTATGAAGCATTCTTGAGACTTTTAGATCTAATGTATTTAACAGTACTGGATTACACTGAACAGATTACACCCAACATTCACTTAGCACTGAAGTGGACACATTAAAATTGAAGAGTTTCAACCCACAACCTCCCTACTAACTGCAGATAAGGAATCAATTAAACAGTCTACTAAAGCTGGATTTTAGGTACTGAAAGTCATTTAAGTACTAAAATGTCTATTTTTACTTACCATTATCTTCTGTGCAGTCAAATGGCATAGGTTATTCTACTGGCTGTGTAGCAGAGCTAAGAATGCATTTCATAACTGCCTTAGTGCAAAGAAAATAAGCGTTAAGATTCAGACATCTTTTCTACATGTTAGTGACCAAAACAAGTAAAACATGTCAAGCTAACTGTGCAAAGATGGTGAACTGCCACCATTAATGACCCAAACACATCCTTCTCAGACTAGAGAGAATCCAGGTTTCTGACACTGCATGTTTTACCTAAATGACTGTCAAAAACTAAGGGCTGACTTTGGAGCAGACACTAATGTCCGTGAACAAAACAACTCTTGGAACTAAAATCTATCTTTGATTTAAACTTTAAAAATTCAAGCCATATTTAATTACTTATTACTTACATACCATCATACCATGACTGCGTCTTCTAGACTGTACAGGTGCTTTTTTCTTCCCCTTTTTATTGAAAAAAAAAAAAAAAATCCAAAACCAAAGAAAACCAACACCAAGCACACCACACCCGCCCCCCAAAACCAAAAGCTTTTACCGGGTACCTGGAAGTCTGACCATCTAACACAACTGTCATGAAGACAGCTTTAATGTCACCCAACATTTCCAGCTGAGCTCTGCTGTGCAACATCTACTCGAGAGCTGCCCATTTAAAAGTATGTCTCTTTGTAGAAAAAACTAGTAACCAGCTACATACTGGCAAGAAAAAGATGACAAGAGACAACTGCCCCTCTTGTCCAAATTCCAAGTAAGCTAACAAGATAGGGGTGGGTTTTTGGGTTGGTGGTTTGTTTTTTTTTTTTTTTGGAAAGTGCCACTAGGACTATCTATTGTAACAGTCAAAGCAAAGGAGCACCAAAGAGTCACTCTTTTATACTGTGGACTTCAGCACACAAGTGTAATTAAACATTTGTAAAGCACTGACTAGATGACTGTCACTACCAGTATCCCAGAGAAAGTTTAACATCAGAGCTTCCTTTATGTCTGTTTGCACCAGATGCCTGTAAAGTAACAATGATTTATTCCTTCTCCCCCCACTATCCCTATTAAGGATCAAGGAATCTTCAGCTCAACTTCCTCTCCTGCTGCCACATACCATTTTTATCTGACAGAGCAAATGACAAAGTACAATCTGCTGTCTCCTCTGCCCTACTAATGCAACTAGCTACCCCCAGCCAAGAGATGTCATGTGCTGAAGTTAATTCAGGAAGACACTCACCAAAGACAGACTTTCATGTCCATCACAGCCAGTCTTTAAACTGGGATTCACAAGCTTTAGCCTGTGAACACAAACTCAAGCTCCAACTTCACTAATTTCAATTCTTGGAACTCTACATTGTAAAGACTTCTGCCTCACTGCCTTCTTCAAAATATTGCTGTTCCATTTTAAACAATTAATATTTTCCACCAAGTTTTCACTAACAGAAGCAAGGGAATAACAGTCTTAATTTTGTAGAATTTTATCGATTTGAACACACTTTTCCTGGAAATGTTGTATATGTTTGTGTCTCTGTGCCATTCAGTTTTATTTCTTATAATAAAAAGTCTCCCCTCACTGGTGAATGGAAGCACTGAAATAACTGTTAGGCTGAACAGAAAAGTTAAGCCTCTGAAGAATTATCAAGGGCACATGAGAAAAAATTGCAGCCATACATAACATTTCTATCCTGAAATACTAGGTTAGAAATCCTACCTTCAGAAAAGGCTAAGTCTATTTTACACTATGTCATACCCTTTACCCCCAGGAAGGGAATTATTATTCCTTATTTTAGATTCAAGGCAGTATTTAGGTAAGAGTTTTACAACACAGAAAATCAGAAACTGGTCTTAGTATCTGTAATAACAGCCTTCCTCCAAAAGTAAAAACAAACTTGAGCTGCAAGTTGTAACAAATCTCTTTAAATTATAAAAAAAAAATAATAAAAATTACACAGTTGTATAACCTATAGGAAACCCTTCAAGCAAAAATGAGTATTAAAACGAGCATTAATTTTAAAAGCTGTGTATTGGAGTGTTTATAAACCAGAAGTGTTAAGCAGCAGCAATTATTGATTTCTTATTAAATTCAACTAGACTTCAAATTTAGGAACAAATTATAAACCACTGTGGAGCTATGCTAGCTTAAACTAAAACCTTTGCAGGTGTTTCAGTAAAGAAAGCCTCCTATGAGAATAAACAGAGGCAGCATAATACATTAAGACAACATTGCCTTCAACACGCCAAAAACAACTGTGTATTTGATGTCCATTTGTCACCAAAGCACCCCACAAGAGATGCATTATTGCTGTAGAACATTTCAAGTTTACCAACACCCAAGTGCAATCAAACTGACGTTCTATATATGCACTTGCCCATTTTCACTAGTATTTCCACTTAGTAATGAAAGTTTTTTCTTTACACAACCAGATTTAAAGCTTTGAAAATAACATTTTTTTGTTTGTTTTTAGGGTTTTTTCCACACTATTATCACCACATGCAATTTTGTTTTCTGATCATTTTGCTAAAAAACTGCACCAATATCAGAACAGTGCAAATCATATTTAATTTTAAAAGTTATAATGGCTTGAGTTCATAATTAGAGGGAACACTGTCAAGATCTTGATATTTTGCTCACTCACCATTGCTTGCATTCCATTAAAAACACTTTCCTGTCAATTTTGCCTTTTTCTTTTTTAGCAAGCTTTTTAGAGCTGAAATTAAGGATGTGATCCACAATTTCAACACATGTGGTGCCTTAACAGCAATGTTTTTATGCAATTCCATCAACTGTTATAGTTCCATAAATATATTATCCCCCTTCTCCCCACAACACATTTCCAGACTAAGAACTAGTCATTAGCACTTGTGATCCCACAAGTATTTTAAGTTTTTCAGCAATGGAGAGATTTCAAGATTAGTAAATCTGAGGACTTCCCCTCTCCTACAGCCCCCAATGCTTTCATTTTATAGCAAGTCCAAAATCAGTTTCCACATCTTGACAGTGTTCCTTATAAAACCATATGACAGTAAAAGTGCCAGTAGGCATGGCAACCTCTTTAAAGGGAGCATTTAAACTCCTTGGCACTGGGAATGCCAGCACCAAGGATTACATTGAAATTCAAAATTATACTTAAGGCTACAATTAGCAAACTCACTTCCGTAAGCCTAATGTTTTATCGCTAGATTCGAAAATTCAGAAGCTAATGCAACTGTATATTTCAATGCTCAAAATTTGAGGAAAAAAGTTACTTCTCTTTAGCAAGGGCAGTATATCAAACTGTGGTAGCAAATGTCTCTTATGCATTGGCTACTCATTCCACCATCAGCTGCTTACTTTGTCTTAAAGTTCAAAACTGGCAAGGCACATTTACATATTCCAATGAATATTTGACAACTTTAGATTACACTTCATGTCCCAGCTATCCCAGTAATTGACATACAACATACTAAAATGGTTTATTAAGATAACAAAAAAAAAAAAAAAATCAATTAATGTGAAACATACAGGCTATTGGCAACCACTATTCTAAAAATTATGTAAATACAAGTAAACATACTGAAATGTGTGTGATTCTAAGTTTTTAACCAGAAGACCTCTGTACTAACACACATTTATATTAATGACACATAAAAAAAATAAAAACTTTATTACAAAAATAAGTTACACTCGCCTCCAGCTTACAGTATAAAACAATTTTATTTGCAGGAATGCAAAATGATTGTTTGCCATGAGCATTTTCAACATATGACATGTCTAATTTTGTTAAAATTTGCATTTACTGGGGGAACTGGTGTGTATAAAACCTTAATTAGGTATAAGCTTCAATTTTCATTGTGGTGCCTATGGGTATGTAGTATAACTGCAGTATCCCTTTGGGTAGGGGATTAAGGGAAGCTCTTTATGCCAAGTCCAAAGAAAGACTTAATTTTATCTATCTTTTACCTATACGAAGTTGGACTTGGCAAGGTTATTTTGTTTTTGCTTCGTCTTTTTTAAGGGTGGTTCAATAGAGGATGCTTCACCACTGAACACTCACTGTCATCAAGGTGCTTTAGAAAATTAAAAACATAGCACAAATGATTGTACTCTACTCTACTCTACAGGTTATCATGATCTGCGTAAGAGAAATGGAAAGCTGATTCACCTGTTTTTACAGTGATCAGCAGTAAGAAATGCACTAATGAAAACATACCTTTTACCTAAAAAGCTAAACTACAGCCATATGCTATTCTATGATTTATGAAAAACTTCAAAATATCCAAATGTCAGGCTTCACTGTACAGTTGTCAGTTTTAGTCTGACCTTTTATAAAGGGACACTGCAGTATTTAGTACAAGTTGCTGATGCACTTTTTTTGAACATCTGATGTCTTACAAAAGTAACATCTTGCTAAACTATTATACATCCAAATAACTACAATATCTGAAGAAGCAAGGCTGCTTTTTCAGCCACAAAATACGACAAAAGCAAGGCCTGTTATGATGGTCATGAGGAAGTCTTACAAAGCCTCTGGAACTAAAGGCAACTAAGAATGTTACATTTGGTATATTATAATCTTACCCTCATATCATATTAAACAAGCCTTGCTTTTATCTACAAAGATTTTCTATGTACAGTACAGACAGGGTATAGTTCAATCCTCTGCTACTGAGGTAGTTAACCAACCCTTTAAAAAAGGTTCTGAAAAG
>JANHGB010015709.1:8728-18728 GCA_026283785.1 Coracopsis vasa | reverse complement strand
TAATCTGCAGAGAACAGTTGGAGGGTAGGGGGAAGGGAAAAAATCACACAGCATTATAACTGATCCAAGTGCATTTTAAAAAGATCTTCCTTTTCATCACTGGAAATGGGCCACTATTAGATCCTCAATACCAAGCAGATCTTGTATACCAAGCTAGCAGAACTGTTTGTACACTGCAGTATCTCCAACCAGAGACAACACAACCATGCAGACAACTGCTTGTGTTGAGAAGCAAACTGTGCAACTTCCAACAGCATTTTATGGTTTAATTAGCACTGTCGCAAAGATGCAGAATATACGTGAAGGGAAAGGGAAAAGGGAAAAAAATGGAAAAGGGAAAAAAGTTGCATCACCAAAAGACTTAAGCAGAACAGAAAAGGCCTGCCTGGCACAGAAGAGAAGCACAACAAAAAAGAAATTCTCTTCTTACAGCAATACCAGATGCCCAAGGAAGAAGAACAAAAGGGCCAAGAAAGTTACAAGAACTATAAGTAGAGCAAACTTAACCAATTGCATGTGTACAGTAGGTCACCATGTGAGAGCTGTATTAATCTGGTACCCTCACAGTTCCGTCTTCTTGGATGCTGCACAGGAGCACTAGCAGAAGTTATTTTTGGAAATAAGGTGGGGGAGGGAAGGTGGTTAGGAAAGCTACAAGATATCCAAAAAGGAAGACACATGCGAATATTCAACAGAACACACAAGCAAGGAATTTTCCCCCATTCCCCCCCTTTTTTTTTTTCCTTGCAGCATTCAGCTTTTTCAGCGCATGATATCTGTTAGTATGACTTTAACACCTTCATGAGCAGATCTATCTTCTGGAAGTGGCAAATGAAGAATTTCAGGATTATCCTTTCAGCGGATGCTTCACTAAACAGGAAGGGCTATATCAGTACTGCTAAGCCTGCTGGGAGGAGCACATGTTGCTAAATTCATTCAAGTGACATGTTAGTACAGAAGTATGTGGAATTTTTAAATGAGAAGTGTGCACGTTTTGTGACCTTCAAACATTTCCTCTGGTGTTCTCACACTCAATGAGTAGAGAACACCAGTACCTGACTCTCACCACCGCCACTACTGCATCTTAAGTAAAATGCAAACAACTTAAATGAATCCAACATTTTCAGAGAAGCCAGAAAACCTACACACACTACAGTATCCCTACTAAAATACCAAGTTCCAATTCGGTAGGAGTGTACATGTCTTTCAGAAGTAATACAACATGTGCATGCATTTACACTTACATCTGATTTTTAGCCGCTTGTCTCTGAGCTTTCCGTTCTTTCCTTTTTTGATCTGGTGGCTTAGCAAAAACAATTTCAATGTTTTCTCCCTCTAAATCTTTGCCATTCATTTCTTCCATTGCCTGAGGGAATTAACCAGACTTTAAATATACTTCTATGCATATCTGAAGTTATTAATTTTATTTTATCGTTTAGAGTACTCATTGTAAAATCTGTTGTCCAGAACTAAAATAACAATATAAAGCTAAAGAAATAATCAGAGAGCATAGTATTATGGGCTCCAGAGTTGTGCATTTGCTCTAAACTTAGCTCTGAATCCCAGGACTGCAAGTGTCAGTTTAGAAATCTTCCACTCAGAACTGTAAATGGGCTTCAATCTTTGCAAATTCTTTCAATTAATGAAGTGACAGTTCTGAAAGTATAGATTTTGCAATACAGGAATAAATTTCTAATGTCAGCACACAAACACTACTAAAGCTAGAGACCAGTATGTGGTTTTATTATTTTATTTTACCAGTAATAAGTGTTTCTTTTTAAACCAGAAGCCAAAAATTAGAATTTAACGTCTCATTCTTACAACAAAACCAACAAAAAAGCCCCAAAACAAACGAAAAACCCACCCCATCACCACACACACACTTACAGTACCCACAGGCCCAATAATTGCTACAAGTTAAATTCAAACAGGGGAATCCTAAAGATTCTACCACTTTAGGGGATCTACATAGCTAAGCCTTGATGTGATACATATACTATGAAAAGACTCTTTCCATCACCTTCCTAAGCAGCTACTATAAGGCATCTGGATGAATAAGAAAAACTGAATTCCCTTGTATCCTGCATCTTCTCAAAGAACATAAATAGATACAGTATATACAGGAGAAGAATTACACTTTCCCCTCCTAATGACAGATAACAGGAGGAGAGAAAAAAAAAACAAAACACCATGACCAGGCTAGCAAAATCCAGGAATGACAATTACGCGACTCTCCAGCACCTCTCATCAAAAAGAAAAAGGTACTTATTCCACACCATAGAAAAGAAGTCATTCTGTTCCTGGAAGATAAAAAGATTACGTACAATTTTATCACCTGCCCTAGAGAAACTGTTTCTAGATTCTACCAGTAATTTGGTGAAAAGAATCACTCAACTTCTGGCACTTCAGTTTTGAATAACAACACAAGTGATTCCCTTTGATACACATCAGCAGAATTACTTAGAATAGGTGCATCTAAGATCCACTTTTCAAGCTAGCAACTGTGTCTTCCTAGGAGACACCAAGAGAGGACAAAGTTGTCGGTGCTAATGTGTTATCATTTCTCCAAACAGAGCTTGTTCTGAAGTATACAGCTTCTAAATGTTATGTTTAGTCAATACTTACACAGAGTCCTCTTCACTTACCTTTACAGCACCATCCCGTTCATCAAAATGAATGAAAGCATAGTCTTTTAGCTTCTTCACTCGCTCTAGCTTTCCAAATTGACTGAAGGCCTTTTCTAGTATCTCCTCTGTTACAGTATTGGCAAGGTTGCGTACAAACAAAACTTTTACCTAAAAAAGAAACAAAAGCAAACAAACAAAAAACCCACTTAGAAGTATGACCTAATGCCAGAACACGAAGTTTTGCAAGTCACTGCTGTTAGCAGTACTGAACACATCATTACAGTTTATGTACAGTACTTTATATACATATACATGAATGTGCATTTATATATTCATACAGCAAGAGTTAGCTTCAAAATTCCCCGACTGGTAGAAATATTACATCTATTTTCAAACATGATTACATAAGTATTAGTAACCTGAAAGTCAATCCGATTTGTGTCAGTGTTTAAAAGAATCCCACCAGCAGTAATTTTCAACTCAAAACACTTTTAAACTTGAAAGAAGGCAACCAGAATTGGTTGCACACAGAACAGTTAGCTTATCAAAACATTTCATTCTTTAGACAGGTTTTTCCTCAGGTATTTGCAGAAAGAACAGTCATCATTGTAGTATCTAGGTCAGAGGTGACAAGCCTGCAGCTCTCAAGCTGCTTAACTTACGGCTCCTACACTATAGCTACACCAGATACCTAGCATGAGGACTGTCCTTGCTTGAGGAGTGTTTAGTGACCTGAAGGCACAGCTAGAAGAGGGAACGCAGACAGAAGGGGATACTAAGGCCGACATCACCAAGTCACCCTTGGACTTTCTCATGAGTCAAACTGTGTCCTTCCTTAGAGGATCAGCCACCTCCAAATAACTCTGGAGGTTTATTCCCTTCCCCAGGTCTTTAAAGCATGCTATGTATCTAGTTCTTAAGCTACACAAAGACTGCTACGGCAGTAAGGTCAGAGAGGCTGGTAGTTTTTCTAACTATTGATACATGCCCCGTTAACTGCCTGACAGTGACTATATCATCTATATGAAGTTTCATCAACCACCACCATGATAAAAAGTACAGTCTGGCAAAGGCTTAAACTAGAGTCCTATTTCATATAGCAGACACTGTACATTGGACATCAGGAATCACATTTATTAGTGACCTGTTAGTATTCCAAGATTCATTCTTGTGTTCACACTGAAGTTGCATTAAATGACTGTATATTAGCACGCTTACATGATGTCATCTATGGGTTCTCACAATTCACAGGCTCTTTGGCTAGCTGGGGAGAATCCCTTCCGTACACTGCCACCTTGCTGTGACAATCTTTGGCAGCGGGAGGCGATCACAACGCTCACAGTCCTACATTCCTACACTGCAGCTGCACAACAGCGAAGATCTGCAACTTCTACTCACATGCCCTCCACTACTAATGGTTTCAAATTAGCTGATGACAAGAGAACGTTGTACACGGCAGCACCGACTTCCTACTCCTAACCCTGAAGGTCAACACAAATATCACCACACAGGGTGTGAAAGGACTAAAGAAAACCTGCTTTGATTTAAGCAGAGATGTACTCTCTACTCCCACCATATACAGGAACTCAATAATCCTAGACATCCTTTTAATAAGAATTACTATGTAATTAAGTGACAAATAAACAGGAGACACTTCCATAAGTCTTCATCTCACTGGCTAGGCTGAACTAGGATGGAATGCAGAGTTTCAAAGGGATACTACAGATTACGAATCTGATCCAGTGTATCAATTCTTGTCTTTGGTAATAGTTGCTGATTCTCAGGAGATAATAAAAATCACAGCCAGCTCCACCAGGAAATCTGCTTCCTATCCTTTGTTAAGCTCCTCCTACATGCCTTGATGGCAAGGACACTTATTTCTTTGTAATGCATTGTAATAATAATTTTTAATAAATTGCCCTAATAACTACCTTGTAACATCAAAGTTAATTACATTTTGTGATGTAATCAATGGTTTTAAAAACTGGTAACTTTCTAACAAATCTTCCTTATTCATAAGGAACCCTAAGTTGCCTTCACAAATAAATCCACAATGACTGACACAGTGACAGACATAACTAAAAACCTCAAAAATCATCACTTTTTTGTTACAAAATACACTAATACAACATTTTTTAAGGAAGTGAAAAGCAACTAATAACAATATTTTCCAGTGTAGATAAACCCATTTATCTCTAACAGCTAATTTTTTTTTTTTCCAACATCTTTGGTCATGTTACAGGTTAAAAGCATAGGGGAACCAGTTAAAGATGATGTCCAAGCTAGGAGGCAGGTAAAAGCAGAGGTTAAGAGAAAGATCAACTCATTTTTATTTCACTTAAGCTATCTAAAGATGGAAGCGCAAGAGGGAAAAAAAGCCCTTTTCATTAAGGCTCATACATCATAACACCAAAGATCCACAAACAGACATCCAACAAGCAATATATGACAAAATGCTGCTGGGTAAGGGCAGAACTCACTTTTTAACCTGTTTAAGATTAGACTATCTCCAAAACTTCTGCTATCTGCTCCTTTTTCTCCATGTACCTACATCACAAAGACTTTAGACTTCATTACCACATTCTGCAAGGGTTACTAGCTCTGTCTCCTGTTCTGTAATATACCAGGCAACCACAAGCATAAGACTTTATCTAGCTGCTTAACCTGCCACTCCAGAACATCCTATGTTGCCTCAGCCATTTTATCTGCAGGGATAAGAGCATCAAAATAACACTTGGGAGAAATTAAGTTAAACATAGCTCCAGAAGTTAGAAAAAAGTTCACTTTGGACCAGAAATAAAGTATTAAACCAACTTTATTTTGTTCTACAAGCACCAACCTCCTGTAGCACATATGTCTAGCTTCAGAATCTAGCCTTCTACCTCATCTCACTTAAGGTACTTCCTATTTAAGGTAACAGCCCATTTAAATTTATGTATGCATCCATACATTACTCCCCACAACATTTAAGTCTGGGGGAGAAAGGAAAAAAGGCTTGAGTAAACATTTCACAACTTTAAATTAGTAGGTGTCCATATATTGATGAAATGACATGCTGCTTTTATGGCAAAACGCTGATCATCTTCTGGTTACAAAGGTGAATTTTTCTTCTTAGAATCATAGAATGGTTTGGGTTGGAAATGACCTTAAGACCATCTAGTTCCAATTCCCCCGCCACAGGCAGGTACTCCTCACCCTAGACCATGTCGCTCAACGCTCTGTCCAACCCAGCCTTGAGCACTGCCAGCAATGGAGCATTTACAACTTCTTCGGGCAACCTCTTCCAGTGCCTCATAACCCTCACAGTAAAGAAGCTCTTCCTTATATCTAACCTGAACTTCCCCTGTTCAAGTTTAAAACCATTTCCCCTTGTCCTGCTGCTACAGACCCTGAAGCAGAGTCCCTCTCCAGCATCCTTATAGGCCCTCTTCAGATACTAGAAGGCTGCTATGAGGTCTCTCCACGCGGCCTTCTCTTCTTATCTGAACAGCCCCAACTTTCTCAGCGTATCTTCATACAGGAGGTGCTTCCAGCCTCCTTACCATCCTCATGGCCCTCCTCTGGACTTGTTCCAACAGTTCCATGTCCTTCTTCTGTTGAGGACACCAGAACTGCACACAATACTCCAAGTGGGGTTTCACGAGAGCAGAGCAGAGGGGCACGATCACCTCCTTAGACCTGCTGGTCATGCTCCTTTCGATGCAGCCCAGGATATGGTTGGCTTTCTGGGCTGCAAGCGCACACTGCTGGCTCATGTTCAGTTTCTCATTGACCTATGAGAACAAATCTCATAGTTTATTCTTATGGACTTGCTTTTCCAGGAGTCCTTACAAGAATACTGCTGATCAGATGATTACTCTGATAAAAGTAACCTACTCCTATTCACAGTGTTCCCTCCAGAGCTTTCTACCACAGGAATGTGTAAGACGACGAGGATCAACAGCTCTCCCTTTGCTCCCAACTGACAGTACTCAGAAGCAATGACAGTCAACCTGCAGCTCCCATCTGCAAGATTACAAGACTGCAGTAGCAGCTCAGCTGCTCTTAGGACAAACACAGCAATAAAAAGCAAAGAGTAAACCTAACACTTCTAGAAGCCCAGATGTGATCAGTTTCTCAAAACATACAGTAAGTGGGCAAGTAAGACTGGAGTAGAGACTTTGCTTGCTGCAAGAATACACTAAGGGACAGAGCCAGCGAGAAAGACACCAATGCTCATCTCAACTTCTGCCTTCAGACACAGGCTAGATGCTCTCTACCTTTTCAATTTATTCATTCACATAGTCTCACTCTTTCATACGTCTTCAACCCAAGCTCCACATCCTATCTTTGGTATACGTCACTAGAAGTTTACAAGTTGATTTTCTGCATATTTTCCATATTTACATTTCTTCCATTTTCATGTCCCATTTCAAATATAAAACAATACAAAGCATTAACTCAAAAACCTGTGTATTAAATAGGGCAAACCATTATAAAGTTTTAATGTCTTTAGTCTTTAACTCCCCACATCTGTAAACTTACTCAGAAAACATACCTGATTATGTCCTCTATCACTTCCTACTCATCTATTCAGTCATGTCAGCAGAAGTTCCTGCTTATTTAAACATTTTGATGGATTAGGTCTCTTCTCTTTTGAGCCAAAAAACTGAACAGATAGATAGGTTGCCATATTTAGGACACACCACCTTCAGCAAATTTTACCTGCAAGACTTTTCCCCACTGCTGATAGTCTATGACACCAGGCAAGGAAAATAAAGTCTGCAGACAGGGTAGTCCAAAAGCTTCTGTAACACCTGTATTACAAAAGCAGCTTTTTTTTCCCTAGAATAAGCCCCCACCCCAACCCTTTTCCCTTATGGCTCACCAAAGAGGAGATCCCAGTCAAGCTATCTTACTAGGTCCATCAAAGAAGGACTCCAGCAAGTGACGTGTCTCAGATGAGAGTAAAAGCACAGACAAAAAGCAAGCTAAGAGAAAGAGATAAGGATACGGGCTAGCTAGGAGTTTCCATTAAACAACTCAACTACACAACATAATTGAAAAGACAGGGATGGGCATTATCTGATAGGGAAAAAAAATAAAAAAATCACGTAATTAGTTTCCGGCAAAATACCATCCCCACACATACACACACACACACACACACACACACACACACATACATACAAAAACCAGCTACAATGTACTTCGAAGAGTTAATAATCTGGACTTCAGTTTCGATGAAATACTCAAAATCCAAAATATTACTAGTCTTGGTATTTTAAGGAATTACCCCCTCCCCCAAACTAAAAGATTGGGCTCAAAACACAAACTAATTACATAACTTCTCACAAGCAACCGCTGAAGGCAGCTTTGAATATATGTTTGTGCATCTTACTGACACGTTCCAATTCTGACGAGGAAAGCAAAGTTCCAGGTTTAAAAAGAACTAAAGCTTGTTCTGTGATCATATCCAGATCTCTGTCCATCCAAATATTAAGCTAAAAGATCATTCTAAGTTTCAGAGTCACCACCACTTCCAGATGAGAAATTAAGTCCATCACCTTATGTGTCATTTTGGAAAAAAATTTTGTTCAATATTCAGCTTTGGGAGCATAAAATAACATCAGTGAAGGGTTTTTAAATTCACATCAATTCTCAAGTGTATTCATATTTTTATCAGCTCATCTACAACATCTCTCAAGAAGGATGAAAGACGCTATTTAAACTTAGGCTAATGTCAGGAAGTACTTATTTTGGAACAAGGCATTTCAAGTATATTATGCTCCCTTACAGCTTTATTACCTTTGCCATGACTTCAGGATCTGGGTCTTCTATAGGGTCAGCCCATTCCACTGTTACAACATTTCCCCAGACTTTCACTTTGCCACTCATTAACCTACGTCTGGCCTGAGCAGCAGTTTTGTGATCTTCATATTCAAGGAAACAGAAACCCCGGTTCTTTTTCTTGTCATCAGGCTGGTGATACAATATGACATCTGTAAGACCCTCTGAAATTAAGCAAAATATTTGTTATGGCTTCAATCCATGCATTTTTATTACAAAGTGGGGATCATCTTTCTGGCAAATACGCATCTGACAAGCGGTTCCAGAAAAGGCATGAACACACTAGACTTTTGCGACCATGTACATAATAAAGTTTCCCTACCATGAAGACTGACATTTTCGAAGAAAGACATTAGACTATCCCAAGTCAGGTTTCATTTTTATTAGGTGAAGAAAACTTAGTAGCTATGAAAGAGTACCCTTCCTCTAACTGAATGGAGGAGAGAGAAGGGCAGCCAAAAGTTGTGCTTTCTCACTTCTCCTCTCAAACCCCTAAGTCACACCACTTGGTGGCACGTGTTTTTCCGTGGATGTCTAAATAACAAGAGACCAAATCTGCATGATTTTAAGACATCCAGAAAGTTTCAGTGCTGCTCCAATGAACCCAAAGTATCTAATTCAGTAGCAGAGAGAGCCATCAAATGTTTCCTTTGACAGCTTTTATCAAAGGGCTGCTTATCAAATCACTAAGAATTCTGAAGCACGGAACTAGTTACATTGTCCAACCTGCTTCAGTTTTGCCTTGAAAAGTTTTAAAATATCTGTTAGTATTCAAATAATGATTTTTTTTTTTTTTAACATTACCCACTTATTTTCTAGGTAAAGCTTGCAACCACACATCTAGCCTTATCACAAATAACTTCAGCCCTCAGCACAACAACAGGTTAATAAACCCAAACCCCTAGGAAGTCAGGACAAATGCCGAGTGGTCTTCATTTGGATTCATCATCACTCAACCATGAGCCAAAAACATGGTGAAGAGAGTTCATCACTGATGATGTTTAACATCTTTCCAGCTCTACTAAACATAGTTATTGACTTACCTGTTACTTTGCTGAATTCTTCAACGATCTGCTCCTTGGTTTTACTCTTAGGAATAGAACCAACAAAAAGCCTGTTATTGGCAACAGAGATACATACACCGATGTGTTTTCCAGAACGAATTTCATGGTTGTTATACTGAAAGAAAAATAATTGGACAATTGTCACTTACATATAATTTTCACTCCTTTCCAACATCAGCATGCCGAATATTTGACTTCTGCAAATACAGCATTGAGCAATACATTAAATTCTTTGGAGCTTAACACAATCATACAATGCATATTCAACTGTTCTGAAGTATACCCATGTTCTCTTAATATATCTCCACAGTTTCAGCTAGCAATTATTCTTCCTTTCTTTTTAATCCTCTTTCTTAAGACATGTTATTTTAGACACTTTTTCATGTAGAACCATGAAAGATAAATCTTATGTCCAAGTCATCAAGGTCAAGGCTTCTACCTTCACAATAGTACAAAAAAAAAAAAAAAAAAAAAAAAAAA
>JANHGB010015706.1:0-21909 GCA_026283785.1 Coracopsis vasa | reverse complement strand
CTACAGGCAAGGTCATCTCCTTCTGAGTCTGCTAATAGAGGTAAAAATGCATGCAGTCCATGGAAACTCATGCCTCCGCTACCTGTTATATTGAATGGCCATATAATAAAAGAAATTGCCTGTGTTCAACCGTTCAAGATATGGTGATTACTCACAATATGATAATCGGTCACCTAGGTACGATAATACCAGGTGCTCTAAGAAAGTGAGTGTGGCAGCCTCTGACAGCAACAACACTCAGAAGCTTCTAACTTGTAAGGTCAGTCTTAATCAGCACCAGTTCCTAATAAGCTTACACCCCCAAAGACAGCATGGGTGACTTGTACCCTCTAAACCAGACTTTGTGATGGTTGAGAAGTTCACATAGAATTGAACCACTTTTCACCCAGCTCAGGGTAAAAACATGAGAAACAAAGATTTGCCATACTGAGGATAGAGGAGAAACATAACTGTGACTCCCGTTCCCTGGTCTGAGCCTCCTTTGCCTTGCAGAATAAAAAACAAGGTGGTGCCCATACTCCAGCCAGAAATGCTGCCACAAAGGTGAACAGCAGGATCAGATTTGGCAGCACAAAGGGGTGCTTTCTGCAAACTTGAGAGACTGCTCAGAGTGTGAGGAGATGGAGAATCAGACATTCATCTGCTGGGTTTGAAAACATTCACTTGAAATCAGGCAGAATTAAGCTCCTGCTAAAGATGAATAAACCACAGTGCTTCCAGACTAGATGTAAAGATAAAGATGTGACTTCAGCTTAAGAATGAGCAAACTGCAAAAATCACTCTCACATCAGTGTTATTATCCTCTTCTGTCTATACACTGTTCTGACCCTCCAATCCCATAATATGTCAGCCCTTCACAAGTTATTTCAGCATAGGTACAACATACTTTCAATTGCTTTCTTTCTTTGCAGCTGGCAGGAGAAAAAAGCTTATTAGTTTGCAGCTTGGAATGGGAGTAGGAGCAAAAAGGGCTGCAGTGCTCACTGAAGAAAAGCTAAGTCAGCAGCCTGAGCCTGGCACCGAGCTGGGCTCCCAGCTATTCTCCCTGGATGAAGAAGCAAGTTCTGCTCCTAGAATATACATCACAATAAGTAAAATAAGGGGTTTGATGGGGTTTTATTTTCAGTGCTGTGCCATCAGAAGAAGAGGGAGAAAGGCCCTGTTAATCAGGAAATAAATAATGTTACCACAGCTCTTTAGCATGCAGGATTGATTTCTAAACGAAACAATATTCAGTTTTCACATCATGACCTGAGTCATGTTACATACAGTACATACATCTCCAAACCTTTCTTCATTATAAAGTATTAGTTCTTTCAACTCCTACAGCTACTTTCCCTGACAGCTGCATATCCATTTTTCCTTCCTCATTATCTGTTTACAATGCAATGTGTTCAACAGGTTACCTGTAAAATGCTCTGCTATTTTTGTCCCCACTAATGACGGGGAGTTCTTCCAGGAAACAGAAAAATTGGCATTTATATCTGCATCTTGCTTCATACATTCATCATGTCTCAGCTTCTGCCATGCTTTCCCTTGGCACCAGTTAGTTTGGGATTACTTTTCTGGCTGCTCTCACTTCCTTTGGTGTAAACCTTGAAGCAGCCACAGCAAAACGCTCGCAGCTTGCACTGGTGTAAGGAGAGTAAAGGGTAATCTTCAGTGGATGGAGATTCAGATGAGTTTATAGTTTATTATTTTTACAAAGTAGTCTAGACAGAGATTTTTCTGACCAAAAGTAATCATCTGCATTAGAAAATTTAGTTCTGTGAAGGAAATTTCCTATGTCCAAGAATGAATTTCTGGAAAAAAAAAAAAAATGCTTTTCTGCCTATTTCAAGTGGTTGCAGTCTTAAACCCTACAATCACAGAAATGCATGAGCTCAGACAAGTACCTTGCAAATTCTGCTTCTCTCTGAAGTGACTGAAACTTTCATTTAAAAGATAAGAAGAAAAACTGGAAATTGTCTTTTCTGACCAGCTTTATTTACTGATCTTTTTTAAAAATCTTCCTGCTCTTTCATGGTAGGCTTGCAAGCTAAAAACATTGAGGATACCTTGCTAAGTAATGCATATTAATGCAAATATGAATTTATGTAAGCTTCTTTGGAAGACTCAGTGTCATATCATGCCTAAAGAAACCCACTAATCACTTCTTGAAAATTTTCACCCATTTAAATATCCGTGATCCTAATAACTCTCTCCTGGTTTTCTTCATCTCTACTTTCTAAATATTTTGGATTAAATCCTGTTGATAAAACCTGGTAAATCAAAGCAGCTACAAAGCAAGTTTAATAATTGAATTATCCTTCTAAATACTATTCTGCCCTTACCTGGTCTCTTTAAGCAGAGATTCCAAAATATTTTATAACACCCTGGGAGGCAATACAGTTAGACAAACAGAAACATAGAAAGGTTAATTGTCCAAGGTCACATAGCAAGTGTATCTGCAAAACCAGGGCAAGCACCTAAGGAGTCCTAACTGCAGTTGCTGCAATTTGCTCTCTGAAATATGTCAAGCCTGATTTTCAATTGTCTTCATCTTTGTGTAATTATTCACTGCAGGGCAAGACAAGTGTAAAACAAGAGTAAAATTGGTGCCAAATCAAAATAGCATGGGTATGAAACGATGAACAAGGCAGAATCCCTATATTTCTTGTCTGTCATGACCAACTTGTCTCTGGTCCATTAACTCTCTTGTTTACCTACCAACTTAAATGACAAATTTAATAGTGCTCTGTTGACAAACGGGTTGGCTAGTTATCGTTTTGCTGATGGATGACTCTGCAGGAAATGAGGTATACTCTAGGTGTCATGCCACTTTTTCCTTCTGTTTTTTCAGCAACAACATGTAGGCAGAATTAGTATTCAGGCTTTTTTAGTGCATTGTAGCATACAGGTAGTTAAAATTTGGGTCTTAAATTTAACAGAATTTTTTTAAATGTAGGAGTGTATCACATATATAGGTACCTGAACTCACATCTTCTTATATAGGCCTAACTTGGCAGTTGTATCATGCCAGACAATATTAAATCCAATTTAATTTGAACAAATTAGAGAAAGATTAAGGTAACACATTAAAATACTTCTCACTGAAATACAAAATGACTAATTTAGCAAAATGCTTCTCATAACATTATCCTTCACTGTTATAAGATAGCTAACATTTTAGAACACATTTAATCTCAGTAGTGACTAAAAAATATGCTGAAGTATGGGAGGGGTTAAGAGACAGTCACTACACCCACTGTATTTTGGATTCATCCTACCTAGAATTGGATTAGAAACTTTGCATTGGAAAGATTTTTCCAGCGGATAGCACATATCCCACATAATAAAATATTGGTGGGGAACAGGATATATAATGTTACTCTTCTCCCAAGTAACAAGCAATAAGACAAGAGGTAACAGCCCCAAGCTGCACAAGGGGAGATTTAGACTGGATATTAGGAAAAATGTCTTCACAGAGAGGGTGATCAGGCATTGGAACAGGCTGCCCAGGGCACTGGTGGAATCACCATCCCTGGAAGGGTTCAAAAACTGTGTAGGCAAGGCCCTCAGTGACATGGTTTAGTGGTGGTCTTGGCAGTCCTGGGGTAATTGGTTGGACTTGACAATCTTAAAGGTCTTTTCCAATCTGGTTGATTCCATAATTCAGTGATTTCCCTACTATGAGCTATAGGTCCCTGGCTCACTTTTGGTTGGGCCAGTCTTCCTGAGACTCATCTCCCCTGTTACAAAACAGCCTTCTCCCACTACTTGCAAGACCTACATTCTGCTCTGATTGAGGCAAAATAATGACAGTAACATTTTCAATAGCTTATAAAATTTAGAAAAACTGTAATTCAGAAAGTGGTTTATACGTCCATTTCATTGTTTCTCTATCAGAATTGATATTTTTTTTTAATTTTGATAATTTATCCTTTTTTTCTTGGCTCAATAAAAGTTAATGTTAAGGAAAAACCCTCCAATTTTCATCCAGCTCTAATCTTATATCTCTGAAACATGAAATTGGAAAAAAAAAAAAAAAAGACAAATAAATTATTCTTTTATTAGTCCTTACAAAACAAACAAACAAAACAAAACAAAACAAACAAGCCAGGAAGCAAATCACAAATCCAGAAAAGACATTGCAAGTCACTTTTAAAATAACAGCAATCGTAGCTCATACTGCAGAACATGGCATTAAGAAAATCTGTTTTAAAACATAAACACAAGTGTTTTTACGATGATCCTTTGACTAAAGTGCTTTTTCATGGTATTGTCCATCCAAAGACCTCGCAGCAATTTTCCAACACTGAGGCACTGATTCCCGTGACAGTGACAAATACACCGTTCCTCCATTTAGCAGTCACAGAAGCTGAGTCACAGAAAATAAATTCTCCCACAGGAAGCCTTACAAGAAGCCAAAGTTTCCTAGGTGTTTGTTCTGCAGCTTAATAAGCAGGCCACTTCCTCCACCCTGCGGGTACCAAGTTCAAACTCTCCAGTTGCACCTTCAGCAATGTGGGTCCCACACAGCGCGTCCTTCAAACCTCTGTGACATGAGCTTTTCCTGCAGCCCCCACCACCACTGCTTTGTCAACATTCCCTACCTAAATATCCTTAATTTTTCCTCAATAAAGTATGCCTGGCCACAATTCTAGAAAGGTCTAGGTTGAGCATTTGATGTGCTCTACTTGAAAGCCACCTTCAGCTGCAGACCAACCCCAGGACACATGCCTGCTCGTGTCCCTACATCTGGTACCTCTTCCCAAGATCTTGCATTTTGCTCCACATGCTTCTTTATATTCAGTTCACTCCCAAAGCATCTCTTTTGCCTCACTCCAATTCCCACGCAACTTGTCTGGAGAGGGGGTGGGAAAGTGAAGACAGGGAGGAGGAAAGGCTGCAATTAAATGGACCCCAAACTTCATTCATGCAACAGCAAGAAGTGGTGATGTCCTTCTGTTCCCCACCTCCCTTTCTGTCCTCCCTCACATCGTTTGCCTGCCCATGATTTTTATCATAGATTAGGTAACAGTTTCTCAGGGTAAGAAGAGGGACTGTATTTGGCAGGCATGAGTGGTGCAGTGGCTCACACTCCTCTCCCTCACCCCACGCCATGGTTGCTCACCCTGTGCCCTGCCCAGGACGTCCCCAAGCAGGTGGTGCACCTTTGCTTCTGTACATCAGGCGCCTTGTGTGTTTGGGAGCCCAGACAAAAATGCAAAATAGAGAGGAAGCAAGCTCTTCAGCTTGGCACAGATAGGACTGCTATGACAGAAGCTTGAAAACCTAAAATGCTGTTTTCAGTGTTTAACCTTTTAAACTGGCATCAGCATTGCACCACAATTAGTTTTTAATCTATCACTGCCTAAATCCTTGTATCTTCGTTCCAGGCATTATATTTGCTGTAGAAAATGTCTTATGATCACCTGCTACTACAGAATTACATAACTGAAATACGTTCCAGGGCGTACCCTGCCAACATCATAAAATATCAACATGTCAAGCAATTTTCATCTTGACAACAACATGTGTACACAAGCTAGGGAGTACATACACCTTGTCGGAGGTGACACCAGTGTGCATAAACCACAATCAGGCAATAATCACAGTGAATAATAACTAGGGTGCACAGTACAGACTCATTAGTCTGAGGGAATATGACAGTGACCAGGGTAAGAAAAAGACACGTCAAAAACCCTTCGCTTGTCCTGGCAGCAAAGGCTGGCAGACAAGGAATACAACGAACTCAAAAGGTACAAGAAACTAAACCTACAGCTGGTTCTTGTAGGCAATGTACAGACAGTAAAACCCCATGGGAGGCGTGTTTGGAGCATGAAGGGAAAAAAGGAGAGGGAGAGCCTCACATTAGGTAAATCTTCCTGGGCCATGCCTTGTTTTCCACAAATGCAGCTAGAAGTGCTGGAAATGAGCTGTGGAAGGCCAGGTCTTCATGGCAGAAAAACATACAGCAAAACAATGTTTCTTCTCTCCTCACTGAAAAAAACCCTGACTTATAAACAAAGCACAGACCATGGTTACTCCTCAAGGCTTCCTAGCAGGGCTGTGGGAGCTCCCTTTCTGCTCAGTTTTACAGAACCATGCAGGAAAGGGAGGTGATAATCCCCTGGCGACATTTCACTTAACACTTCTCTGGTAGGCAGAAATTCCTGTGTGCCACAGAAACCAGCATAATGGAAGCAGGCTCTGTCTCAGAGAAGAGTGTTAATATATTTGCAGCACATGAAGGCACTATTATGAGCTTAATCCAAGTCTTGATGAAAGCAATGTAAAGCTCTTATAAGGCCTTTGTGACATTAGGCACTTTTACTTCAGAGCTGGTGTTCTTTGGCAACGTAAACACTGGAGACTCCAAGAAAAGGAAACCCAGCCCTGACCCAGGAACCAGGTAGCCAAATTTCCGTACACTGCAGGTAAGTGAGCCACATCCCTTCCACTGAATGTGCAGGCAACAGCTGTGACTTGAGTAAATAAGCAAACTTAAGCACGTACACACAAATCCAAAAGTAATAAATGTTCACACTGAAGCTTTTCTAAATGAGGACCATATGATGAGCTTCAGTTGCTAATTAACAACAGCAGACTGGGAACACAAAAAAAATAGGGAACTGTCCCCCAGCACTTCCTTTTGGGGGCAACTTATTCCCTCCCCAGACATCCCTCAGCAGTTTGCATACTCATTCACCTTGCAGGCACAGGTTCTCTTGAGCTTCTTTGTATAACTAACACCAAGTTTTCTTACAAGCTGATTTCTTTTCACAGTCAGTAATAGCGGTGCTTACTTCAACCCACAGGCTAACATACTCTTATGCATTTTTAAGGGCTGCCATGGACTAGGACATGTTTCATGAATAGATAGAGAAAAGAAGAAAGAGCAGGAAAATGGAGCTAAGGGGAGCTGGAAGTGTTAGAATATCAATGCAAAACTGTATCTGTAAATGATGGCCTTTGCTATTTTTAGCTATCATCACAGAAACAACAGTAATGATGAATACCACCTTTGTACCTCGACTCCTTAATGGCAGCTGCATCCCTTTTCCTTGTGATTTTACCACCGCTGCACAAGTAGATTATCTTAAGCAGACAAGGAAAGCAGACCAGCTCTGCATGGGACTGTGCCCAGTGATTTAGCTGCAGAGCTGCCACTCATTTTGCTGTCTTGCTGTATAGAAGCTAATTAGCCCCATTGAGAGTCAAGCTTTATTAGCCTGAGTGCATGTTTGTTAACCTTGTCTTACCATCTGGGGACAGTGCTTGGCCAGCACAGAACCAAGGGTCCTTGCACTAGGCATTTGCACATAGACGTGTCACATGTACTGGGTCTGCCCTGGTTTCCCCAGTGCAGTGGCCAGCTGAGGAAAGCAAAGGCATGATTCACTTTGCTCCCCATTTCTTTCCCGAGACTCTCAGATGCAAGCATGGGAGAGGGTATACACCAGCTCAGCAGAAATGACGTTCTGCCGTATAGCTGCTGCTCACCATAAGAGTAAACATACTACATTACAATAGTGGTACTACTTCAAGTTTGGGACAAAGCAGAAATTTACACCCAGTGAACATTGTCACCATGTATTTTGCACCTATGTTCCTGTTATTTCAACTGCAGTTTGGACCCAAAGTGCCAAAATTACTACAAGCAGAACTTAGGATACCTGGTGATGGACCATGCTTTAAGGCACCTTGCCTGGAACCTGCCTCTCCGAACTGAATGCAGGTGACTACATGCCCATGGCAAGGCACCAAAGGTGCCCAAGCTTGCTGAATTTTGGCTACTCCCCATGAGCTCATTTTACCTGCTGAGGATTTCTGGAGCCTGTTGCCCTTCTGTACTGAAACAGCTAAGCAGATCAGGACCCGGCCACAGAATCCTCTCCATGGCACTTTGAGCCTGCAGGTCTGATCATGATCTGCCTTCTCCAGCAATCCTGGGTTTGAGTCAGTACATCTCTGCGGTGTCTCTAATAGGCACACGCTGTCTCTATGGCAATGAGAGACAGGAAGCGCCTGAGAAAGCTACTGCAGAAAGGACTGTGTCTGGCACCAGGAGGAGACAGCAGAATGTGCAGAAGCCCAGAGGGAAATGTTCCCTGCAGGCTTAAAAAAGTGATGTGGCCATAGGATGGCATAAGTGACCCAGAGGAGGACAGCAATACGTGTCTGTTTTCTTCAAGTCAGGATTTTTCTTCCCACTGATGTTTTTATTACCTTTTATTTATAACAGATTAAATTTTAATTATGCAGTACTATGGAAAGTGCTTACTGCACATCACCCAGCTCAACCTTCATCAGGCTCCTGTAAACTAGGAAATGCAACCTTTCCAGCTTTCTAGTGGAGAATTACACAGCATGTTATGTACTTTGTTGTAGCGCAGGAAGGGATGTTACGAAATAACAAGTACTGCATAAGAGTACTTTCAGGTACTCTCTGTATTTGTGTCAGGCTTTTCCCACTCCAGAAGAACTGCAGTTAAAAGGCATTGTATTAGCATAAAAACCATATTTAACTAAAAACAGATCTACTATTCTGTTTTATGACTGATGATTCAGAACAGGAAAGAAAGTAAAACTTCACTCTTCCCCATTTATTGTTTGTTTCCTTTCTAACACTTCATACAGATAAGAACAATGAAACAGCTTTGTCAGTCTCAGCCTCTGTTTATGGCTACCTTTCAGCTCAGATGGTACTAGTGCCATCTTGTCTCATATACAGGAACAAGGGAAGTAGGTTTAAAAATTTCCATGTTTTAATTTTGTGAGGATTTGACGTGTCGCTAGAGAAAGTGCAATAAAAGTCTCCAAGCTTCTGCTTCTGCTATAGACTAAACTACTGATTGTGATCAAGACAATATGACAGATTATTAGTCATAACAATTGTTATAATTCATATTCAGAAATTAATTTTAATCCTGCATATACCTATTTGCTTTCAAAAAGCTATCAAGAACAGAAAGGCCACTTTTATATTTAAATCCCTAAAAAGAAGCTATCTATCTATCTACAAAAGCCACTTCAATTCACCACTATAATTTCAGAGGGCAGATTAAGGAACACTGAAAATTTTTACTTACACCAAATAAAGGAGGAAGCAATGCAGTATGTATTTGCAAGCTTATTCACCTGTGCTGCATTCCTACTGTGTGCTCTTTCACAGCCACCTATTCTCTACAAGTGGTGAGGAGTGAGGGGAAAAGTGGGAAAGAATGAAAAACTGGGACGAGGAAGTATATAATCCTGAAGTCACTGGAGAAATCAATACATAGGTAATATATTAAAGTACCATATGTGTGTATAAACAAAAGAACAGGAATAAGATATAAATCTGCATATGGAATATGGAACTTTTTCTGGAATGACTCCCTGAGAACATACACTGCTGCCCTACTGCTGTGGTTCTCAAAACCCACATCTTTTCTAAAAGGGAAAATGTCTGCACCTAGCAGATTCTAACTTCGTGTGGGTGTGTAACCGACTTGGTTACCAAAGAAACTAGTCCATGTTCTACCCCACTTAAAACTAATATTACTATTAGAATAAATAATTTGAAGGAGAGGAAAGGAGGGGAGGCAATGACTGCACTGCAGATTTGTAACAACCAATTAATGGCTAGAGAGAGGAATTCCATAGCCTTTGTCACAAAATGTTCAGTCTTCCCGCACCGTCCAAACAAGCCTTTGCTTTCGATGCAAATACTTCAAAACCAAGCCTACGCTGCCGTGCTCACGCACCACTGCACTGCCTACATGACGTGTTTTCTGCATAAGTGAAGGAAAGTTGCAGACATCTTGTACTGTTGCCAAGACACTCTGACACTTGCTCGGAGACACTCTACTGCTGCTGCCGCTGCCGCTGCCGCCGCCGCTGCCGCCGCTCAGGAATGCCCTGACTTCCCACACTTCAGTGCCATACCAGGGCTGTCCCTCACTGCTTACACCTTCAGTCTTGCTTTTCCGTGGCATTGGAGTTGCCTTTCTTCTCTGCAGCAGTATCCACCTGTATCTGAAAGGTGAAAAAAAACAAACAAACCCCAACACCTAAAGGATAGAACCTGACCATTTATTTCGGGCAGAAATATCATATTGCTTTGTAGTATTTGATATGCTGGCTGGGTAGCACCCAAATGCTTAATGCAGCCTCACACCAGAACATCAGCTTCTTCTTCAGCTCAGGAGCTAGAGCATCCAATTCAGAGATTCAGGCTTGTTTTCTCAAACGACCCAGAAAGCCCCACAGCCGCGCTCACCCTGCAGCCTGATGCGAAGGCCACGCCTGGTCCCCAGCCGATGTTCGGCGGCCGTTAGCACGCAGAAAGGCATAGCCCGCCAGCCAGCGCTCGTCTGCGCTGTCTGCATCGGGATTAACTTCCATGCCCGTGAATGCAAAGTGGGAGCCGAGAGCGGGAGTCAGAAAGCTACTCATGGCTGCCCTCGCCGCTGGGCCCGGCCATCTCAGGAGGCGCCACCGGTCCCCGCGGGCAGCTAATGGCGTCTCGGCCCCGTGAGGCCTCTAGGCACCGGACCCTCCGTAGCGCCGTCCACCGGCGGGGCAAGAAGGGCAGGCAGGGTCCCGACACCACCGCCACCGGGCCGAGCAACGGCCCCGGACCCTGCCCGGCCATGCTAAACTCGCGGGAGCACTGCGCAACACCGCCGCCCTGTGGCCACAGCCGCTCGGCCGCCCTCCGCAACCTCCTCGGAGGGGTAGGGGCCGCTGGCACCTTTCCTCCGCAGCCACCACTTTTTTGCCGTTGTATGCCCGGCAGCCGAATAACGCTGTCCGTGGGGACGGCGGGCACGGCCTGCTGCTGCTGCGGGTGGCAGAGCCGGTGGGAGGTCACAGGTGGTCTGAGGGGAAGAGGAGGGGGACACCAAAGGTAGTGCAAAGGAGAACAAGGAAGAGCAGAAAACTGGGAACCTCATAGTGACATAGGGCACAACAACGCCCTGTGCACCAGCCCAGCAAAAGCAGGGATGTTGTCTTGCCACAGGATTTGGCTGAGTGCATCACCAGCAAGCTGCTTTGTAGGCTCTTTCCAAGAACTGGAGGCAAGGAATCCACAACATTGCAGTCAGTGTAAATGGAAGGCAGTGTTTTCTTTACAAGAAGTAATCAACCTTTTTTTTTTCCAGGTAATCCTCTGTGTTTACAGTCTGTGGCAGCTGATGCATCAGCGGGCTGGTGGCATCCTCAATGACCTCTGAAAGCAGCAGAGCCTCAGAAACAGCAAATGGGAAGAAATTATGAAGCTTTACCAAGAGATGGTGGAGTTTAGCAGTCTCTCGTGACCCTGAACTTCAACTTACCGAAGGTTTCCCTTTCTCATTACCTTTTTTCTCACGTCTGTGAGCTTGATTGTGCCAAGGCCTGGCCACTCTTCATATTCTGCTCCTTTTCCTCCTCTCTTGATCTACAGCCTGTCTCACCTCTGTCCAGGCCATTCCAAGCCACCTGGACCTCTGGCTACAGATCAGCGACCCAGGGATTAGTGTCACTTATCTTGATTTTCTCTTTCACACAGAGGATCTCCCAGCCCTGACAAGACAGGTGAGAAATTTCAGAAGTCAGGGCTGAGATCACCCACCTTACTGCAGCTCTTCCTCACTCAAGACCTTTCCTCACGTACTTTTACCCAGACAAAATCGTACTTCCCAGCTCTCAAGTGCCAGAGTCCTCAGGCAGTCAAACATAGCAGCGAGAGACAAGACAAAATCTGGTTTGCAACAGGGTATACAGCTACATAACTCATGAATCTTTCCTTTTCCTCTTTCCTCTTTGTTCCACTCACAGCTTCTGTCCAGCGCCTACAGCAAAGGACGCGGTGTCTGGCCTCCAGAGAACAGACTCACTCCATGTGCAATACTGACTTCTTCCTTAATTGATCATGGACACCTAAAAAGGAAGGGCTTAATCCTAAAAACAAACAAACAAACAAACAAAAAACAAACAAACAAAAACCCTAATGTGATACCATGTAAGTAAGGTGTGTGTGCACACTGAGGCCAGATGAATGTTAATTTGGCATCTCAAGTTAAGTGTTTCTGAAAATTGCAGTGCTTGACTCTGCAACCTGAATGCTCTTTAAATATAGATCTGTATATAAATTGGGGGGGGGGGTCAAGGTGTAATTTTAAAGCAAATGGCTTCCCCTCCCCAGCTGCATTCCTGCATGCAGTGTTGACCATTGGCAGATCTGAACTCCTAATATACAGACTTTGACCTCACAAGCCGAGAGGGAAACTTTCCAAGAGAGGATAAAACACTCCCATTACTGTGATTGTCAATACTCTACACCGGCAACAGAAGAGATGCAGTCATCCAAAGATGAGGGATACATGGTGGTGGTTACAGACACATCTTCCTGTTCATTTTCTGTTCCTGCAAGTAATGTGTTCCCAAGGCTGGGATTCACTCTCTTACTGTTATATCCCACCTGCTCCCAGGACCCAGTTCCCCTCTGCACTATTATTCTCCATCAGCTTCCGAAGACTTCTGTATCTCCATGCTATATCCCACCTGCTCCCAGTTCTCCCCTGCAGCATAATTCCCCATCAGCTTCCTAAGGCTTCTGTATCTCCATGCACCTTTGTTCCTCTCCATTCCAGTCAGCCTAATTCATCTTCCATGATACAAAAAAATAGAAGAGGAAAACAGGAAAACAATCTCCCTGAATTTAACAGAATTGCCAGGAACCAGAGCAGCCCCTGGCTTCCAAAAAAAGCAATTGCAAAGCCCCAAACTGAGCATGCTAAATACAGTGTGGTTTAAGCAGCCATCTCTTAGGAACCATCTGCTAAGCATGTGCAAATAGTGACTTTTGAGATTATTATGACTTAGTGAATTTGGGAAGAATTTTACAGGAACAGCAAGAGGAGGCTCTAAGTACTACTATGACATATTACAGAATAATGAAATACTGATTTTATTCTTAGGAATAACATTCATCTCTCATGAACCAAAATGTAAGCTTGCAGCTGCCTCGAGGAAAAAAAATACTCTTAATGATTTCCTCAAATTTACAGTAAATTTCATTGAGATTGATATAAAGCAGTCTTTCCTCGTATGATATTCCCATGCAATCAAAGCATGTGCTTTCAGGTGCAAAGCCAAACTCAATTAGCATTATACACAAACCAGAATATACCCTGAATTCTGATCAGAGGCAAGCTGATGATTCATACTGCCATGGTCTGCACAGTCGTATTTGCTAGGAAAGTCAGTGTACGGCTTGATAAGGGGTTTTGATCCAAAAATAGGCACATACGCGATTTTAAACATTTGCCTTAGAAAATTAGGTTTTGACACTCTGCTTTAATTGTGTGTCATCTAATGCTGATGGGCACTTGCCCAGGTAGATCACCAGCTCCTTGATTAAAATGTAGAAAAACCTATTAGATTTGCAGGAATAATTCTATATTCATGAGCAGAAAGCGCTGTTTGGGATGCAGCCTTCATAGAAAGCAAACCCCAAAACCCTATAATGGTCAAATGTACATTGTACAGTAGCACAGTTCTCTGCTTCTGTTTTTATCTCAGAAACATCAGGAACAATTGGAAAATCAAGCCACTCCTATGTAAAAAAGCATGTAAGGTAAAAAGGAATCTGATATTTTCTTACTTGGAATACACACCTCCTTAAATATCTAGTGCTTCTGAACTGAAAATGTATGCCTTAAGAATAAGTGCTCTCTACCAAATGCTCTATGCATATCTCCTGCTTGTAAAATGCACACCTGTGACTTACTGCAGTGGGTTTCTTCCAGCACAGTGCATTCCATGCTTTGTCATGAGAGATTTTTAGTGCTTAAAAATACAAACAGGCAGTCTATTGTCTTCCCAAAATTCAGTCCTCAAAGAAATCTTCTGCTATTGTCTTGCATATTCTTTACATGGCAACCTGGGGTAAGCAAGAAATAGGACATTTTTCAGGGCTATTCAGATATGGCTGTGGTACATTTTTAGTGATTTTATGTAAAATAAGGGATGTATGAATGGCAAATCCCCTGCTATAAAATAATGTGGCCAGTCTGGTTTGTTTGGTTTGCTACTTGTCCTAATTGGTCCTTTTCTACTATTTCCTCCTGAGTGATTGTAGCCAATACCTGACTTCATTCATGGGTACTTACAGCAATGCAGGGGAAAGACATGTTTGTGACAGACAGAAGGGACAGCAGCAGCTCCAGATACAGCAGAGAAACAGCATGGAGGTACATACAAACTCTTGCCAAGCAGGTACCTGGTGCAGTTGTCCGGTGTATGTTGAGAAGGCACTGGGGCAGGGCTGTGACAATGGCCGTATGAGATCTGTATTTTTGCAGGGAGCTGAAAATAGGCTGGTTAAAGAGTAATTGAAATTCACCTTCCCTTTATTTTCATTGCACTACTTGGCTCATTTTGACACTGAATAACAGTTGATAAAGCATAACAAAGCATACCATTAAAAATTATCTTACAAGTAAGGGTTTCTGGTCTGAATACTCTATAACTCTGCATTGGTATATCATACTGTATTTCCTAAGTGCTGCTAAATTGCTGACTATGCTCATTCCATTCCCTGTGAGAGGCAGACAACCTTTATCATCCCAATTTTAAAGATGGGGAAAGTGAGACAAGGGATATTACAGTGAATTGCGTGCGACCATACAGCACTAGCAGAATCTGATGCCTGCAGCTTTCAGTCCTTGGTCCATTGTCTGTAAATGATGCAAACCTCTGGTATTTTCTAAAATCTAGTCAATCTGATACCAGTTCATACACACATTCTGAAAGACTGAAGAAAAATTAAGAGTTTGTTTGGGTTTTTTTAATGTCCTTTACTGAAGGTCTTTTACTTTATAGCCAACTACATTGTCAATATGACTCAATATGCAGTCTAGATGCAGGTGGAAGAACGTGACAGAGCAGTATGAAGACGATTCTGAGTCAGTGTGCTGTCCCAAAACTGTATATCAGTAATTTATATTTAGATAATTGTCTTTACTAACAGCTTTAGAGACACAAAGCCTAGCCAAGGGCTATAAAGTCAGAATGTGAAGCAGTAAAGCAGGGGAGAAATAGGCTGACCAGCCCTGTCTATACAACTCGGCTGCTCTGCCAGGGACTACCACCAAACCCATGTTTTCTCTTCTTGTAGGTGAACTAAGGAGGAGCTGTCCTCTGTGCTCAGTAATAAATGTCTCTGCATCTGCAAATCACAGGCTGTTTTCTTATACTCCATCAGATGTGGATGTGTAAAACTTCACCTACCTCTTGGCTATATCCTAGAGACATAGGAAATAATGCTGACTGCCAGAGTTCTCCTAGACACCTACTCCATTCTTCTACCCCAAGGTGGGATTAGCAATATTTATTTCATACCTTACACATTTACCTAGCTTGCTTTTAAAATTCTCCAGTACTGGAAAGCCTACACCCTTCCCAGTTGACCCTAGTGCTCCACATTACTATTAGAAAGATGTACTTTTAGAAAGCTTTTTTAGTATCTGACTTAATTACTCCTTTTCACTGAAGCCTCTCTAAGTAAATATATATAAAAATCTACATTTACATATGTAAATTTATATGTAAAGAATTTACATTTGAGGTCTATATATATGGTGTACATGAGTGTGTACATTCACATATACATGTGCATATCTGTATTTATTTCTAAATCTGAAATCAAATGCTAACCTATTTCAATAATAGCTCCTTGTGTTTTCTTCCACTTTCACTTGCAACCAACCTACTTGTTTTGCTGAGTTTTGTATGCAGGCACATAAACAGAAAAGAAACATTCACACTATTTTAGGAGTTGCACTCTGCCAAAAGCCCAGTGCCTCTAGACATATTTACTAAACTCCCAGTTAATGTTTTGGTTTATGCTAAAACTTGTTCGTTTTTTAAAGCAGGGCTTTATTCTTAAAGCAAAGAAGCCATCCATACACTTTATACACTTAACTGTGATAGTGAAATTATAAATTCCTATTTTCCCCATATGATTTATCCACAAATTATACCTCCTTTTTCTTTTGTTCCCTTGAATCCTTAATAACATAGTTGTTTTCCTAGTATGATCAGGGTTATTCTAGCAGGACAGCACATACACAGATATGCTTCTTCATTGGTTCACAGACTTCTTTCCCAAATAATATATTGTTTAAGGCTGTCCTCTTTCTTCAGACAAATTTGTGATCTTGACAAAATTTGTATTTTTATTTTTTTTTTTTTTTTTTTTTTTGGTGGGGAGGGTGGAGGAGGAAAGCTGTGTCATCCAGTTTTCTGATATAACTGCTTTCAATTAACATCAACCAGACTGGGACACCAGGCAGATTTATTGTGCTGTCTTGTCTGCTTGTTTTGTTTCTTAAAATGTAGTATGAAAGCTGTAAATTGACTCGTCTGCTTATATTAGCTGTAACATTTCAGTACATCAGGGCCATTTAGGCTGCATTTCAAAATAAGAACTTAATCCATCTTTCTGCAAGGAAGGGCTTTTTTTCAGGCCATTATTGTTTACGGCAAAGGAAAGACCCTTCCTTAAGGCTGACAGAAGTGTCAGCAGTCAATGTTTTAAAATAGGTAAGAGACCATGATTAATAATCTGGTCAATAGCAAGTATCAGATTGCCTGGCCAAAAATACCGCCAGGGAGAGATGATCCAATGGTTTCAGCTTAAGAAGTAAATCTAGATCTAATGTATTATGGGAGAACTCTAATAAAAGCAGAGCTGTGTTTTGTGCAGCCTATGCCAATATGTGAGGGGACAGAACCATCCTTCACTTCTACTGAGTTTTCATACAAGCAGGTAAAAAAAAAAAAAAAAAGGCACAGGCTTCCTGTAACATTCCAGGGTATTTTTTTTTTTCAGTCTGTTCATGTTAATGGTACAATCGGGGATCTCCAGTTTTTGTCATCACTGCCAGCAGCAGGCTAATGGAGCATCTCAGAGACAGACCACAGATCTGCAGCGCCAGCCACAGAGGGCACTTCCCTCTTTTTATTACACTCTATAAAAGATGTCACACACGCTTTCCTCATGAATCAGCAAAGAGCTGCCGAAGAGTGACCATCAGGGCACTTGGGAAAGAATCAGGTGCCAGCTGTCAAAGTATTTCTTGGTGATTTGCATTCTCTTTATATATCTCTCTATCCAAAAGTAGGAACAGGCCAGCAAGGAGCATTTACATATTTACATTTTACAGGAGAGGCTGCAAAAGAGATGTTGTCATGCAGGAGCAGGAGCAAGGGTTTCTTTCCTTTTAGCTGATGAAAAAAAAGACATTCCAGTTCCTGTGACTTCTCCCAAGATCTGCATTAGCAAGTCCAATTAGAGTAAGTATGCCCTGTCACGGGTGGCAGAACATCAGGGCACTAGGGAGTGCAACGCCAAAGCACATGCACAGCCATAGCTTTCTGTCAGCTTTACCTCTCTCTTCCATTCCGTTTGGTGAACACTAGGGGCTTACATATGCTGAAGGAAAAATTCCAACACAACTGATTTTGTCAGTAGCCTGTTTCAGGAGGTAAGAAAGCAGCCATCTTGAATTCTGGCAATAAAATCTGTGGATGCCGAATGCAAAATGTGTGGCCATCCCTCAGCAGGGTATTGCTTCATGGTTTGTACTTCGGGTTAAGAAGGCAGCTATTGTTCAGATAGCACCATCCTTCACGCCCCAAAGCACTTGTTCAGAGAGAGATCACACATGCTAAAAATTTTGCTTTGATCTTGTATTTCATTTATGTTTTTTCTGGCTCTAGAGTTTAAAAAAGCACTTTAGTTTTGAGGTTCTCAAACTATGATCATGCTGTTTGTGCCCATGATGCCTCACTCTTTTCTGCCAGCCAAGAGAAGGTGGGACTGAGAAGATTTAAAGATAAAAGTGAACAGTTTCATTGATTAAATTATATTTTATCTATTAACTATTAGCTAATAGAACAACTAGTTAAACTATTTACTGCACTGGCTTCAGTGCAGTAAATAGTTTAACTGTTTTCCATGGTTGCTTCTAGAAAGGCCTTTTCAGCACAAGCAAATTGCCATCCTTGTGAGAGAAATGCTGCATGTATCAGGGAAATGAGCGATACTTGTGGGTAATCTTCCCACTGTGATGGGATGCAAGCTGGAAATAAGGAGGAGACCTCCTTCTGCTTTGCTTTTCTGTAACTGCAAATGGACAAGAGCTACAAGTCTGAGGTTCCCTCACCAATCAGCAATGGGAGATTAACTTTATCATTAACCTTGTCTGTGCCCTAACCAATTTAATTGACATTGGCCCAGGTCCCAGATCTAAGGCCAAGAGAGACAAAGTGGAGCTCGGTCGGGTGATGCAATGAGAGCTACTGCTCTCCCCAGCTGTCCTGGGCTGGCTACCTGTCATTTTGTTCCCTTGGCACAAAGCACAGTGTCTTTGGATGTCACCAGCCTGACTTTCAGCAGGTATAAATGAGTGTAACACAGAGAACTTCTCTGAAAAAGGATTTGCATCCCTTAAGAATATAGCCATAATTATTAAACTCTCCTTGAAATTTTTCTTTTTAGATCTCTTTAAAAAAAAAAAAATAGCAAAGTCTTTGTTACCCGTCTCCTCACTGTGGGTAACCTCATTCTCTCCAAGCTCCAGCTGGAATCTGCATCACACATTGCTCAGTGCGCTGTGGCAAAGATCATTCCCCATTCGCGGCACTAAATCCCCTGCACACACTCCTAAAATATCTTCTCTGGTTTCTCATGCCTAACTAAACAACACAAAATCCTTATTCTGTGCATACCTCCCACAGCCATCCCAGCTGCTCCTGCCACCTTCCCTTTCCCCTAGGCCCTCTTCATTCTTCTGAAGTTACTCATCAGGAATCCTTTCCTCCATCACTTCTCTTAGCTTTTTCTTTCATTAGACCACTTTTGAGGAGGTAGGGGAAAGAGGATAGTTTAAATAAAACCTTGTCCACTTCTTACTCTCACATTAGTTTTAAGATTTGCCATCATAACAAGATTTGAGCAGATGCATAGGTAGATGCTCATTTCTGGATGCTCAAAGCATCCTGATTGTGCTGGCAGGCAGCTAAAGCCCTGAGGCCTGGGCTGTGGAGTGCTTGACTCGCCCTGGCCTTGCAGACCCCAGGAATGACAGCATGGCTTCATGCTAAGCACCAGATCTGTTTGGCCTTGGGAACCACTGAGCATGGGCCAAGGTGTTATCTTTGCATGAGCCTGAGGGTCAACAAATGTTGCACAGCAGAGAGGCTGGCTCTTGGGAGCAGCCTTGAACCCTATGCAGATGCGTTCTTTATGAGTTCCCCATCTCCCTTTAATACTTTGCCCCAAAAGGAGCTGCCCTGAGGCGTTTACTCTAAAAGAACATAATCATATCACCCTCCCCCTCATTATCCCTCTTCCCAACATCTGCACCTCATTGTATGGTCATCTCTTCCCATCATTCTCTTCTTAATTTAGTTTGGAAACTCTTTAGAGCAATGAGACATCATTATCTATTTTGTAAAGTGCCATTCAGAGCAGTAGCAGAGTAGCACATATAAGCGATGGAAATCCTACCCTTCCATTTCCTCCAAAAGACAGTCAGAGCTGGTTAGTGCTCAGCAGGTTGATACACATTGCCTGGCATGTGCTCCTGGCAAAAGCTCCAGTCACCAGAGCTTTCCCCTACAACAGAGGTGAGATCTCAGCCATGCTTTTGCTCTCCATAGAGTACTGCGGGAGGCCTCCAGCTGCTCCACTCTGGACAACCATAATACTACAGAATGTATTTTGACAGAAATTTTTGGAATACTAGAGCAGCAGTGATCAGTAACAAGGTGATTTCACTAGCTGCAGAGTCAGGAGTACATAGGAGGTCTTGCCTTTGGTTTAGTAACACATGCAAAGATGCTCACGGTGTTGCAACATTCTCATTCAGTGTGGTTACAGCACACACTGCTGAGCTGTGTTTCCAGCAGCATGTTGAGCTGCCTATCCCACCTCTGTACATCTTTCCCCTTCAGGCACCCCCCTCAGCGAAAAGGCAGGCCAATTCCCTGGGCTAAAGGGAGGCAGAAATTCTGTTGGATAAAAATCGATGACTACCTTTGGAAAGACATCATTTCCACCGCAGCTAACAGCTCAGTCTGATGCTGGTTACAGTAGCCAATAAAACAGACTCTGCTCTGGGAAGACAGAGGAACACCCAGCAGAACTGCTGATACATCGGCTTTCCTCTCTGCCCCTGCAAAATGGATATATTCTTTATCCATTTTACTGAGTTACCTATGGCTTACCCAGTGTTAACATGCTTGGGACTGAGCTGGATGTCAGGTCCTCCAACTAGTTTTCCAGAGATACCTTGGATACCTGTGCATCAGCTACTGGGTGGTTGCTGAAATAATTAATAATCCCCTTCATTTTTAATGATAAAAAATGTTTAATGGAGACAAAAAAAATAAAAAATACCAGCACAGGTGATACTGTCAGCAGCAATGACAGCAGCTCTTTACTTGTTGCTAATGACATAAGGCACTCGGCATATTCTGGTGTTTCTCCTTGATATAGAGCAACGTGCCTGTGCCTATATTGTGACTGGTGTGCAGCTGGAAACAGGCAGCGAGGGGAGAGCACAGGACAGGGAGGCAAGAGACCCGGGCTCTGCAGCCTCACCTGATACCAAGCTTCACCAAGACTTGGCCCTGCTCCTCTCCCATGTCTGTGCTTCCACTTCCATTTCCATTGCTGAGGTTCTCTTCAAACTATGTACAAATCATTTTATTTTTTTTTTTAATCTTAAACTGATGGAGGACTGACACAAGCAGCAGGCATGATCGTGTGATAAACACCAGCATCCCGGGGTCAGGCACACCAGATGGCAGCCTGCAGGTAGAGCACTGCCAGGAGCATTTCCTGGGCTTGGGCACAAAACCCAGAAGAACCAGGGAACATGGGGACCTTAGTGATCATAATGGGACCACTCAATCAAGCCATTCATTCACCACAGTAGAAGCAGTGAAACACGGAAAGAGTTTAGCATTCTAGCTGGTGATCCAGCTGCGAGCAAGGAGATGGGAATGATGTCAAGGAGGTTTTGTGCATGAAGCATCTGTGACAAAACATTAGCTTAGGTCAGACACTACTGAAATGTAAAAGGAAGGATGACTGTCAGCTTATCAATAATCAAAACAGGGAGCTGCTGCTGTTTCAAGCTGCAACACGTGTAACAGCTGTCAAACAGAAACTTCCTTTTCACCGATTTGTAAAACCACCGGCCCGGGTGGTAAATGGGCTCCCAAAACCAGCACCTTTACTTTGACGAACAACAGCTAAGGTCCAGCTGACAGCGGCATGAGCCCGCGTACCCGCCTGTGCCAACGGCCAGCACTGACACGACCCACACGAGCACTGCCGCTCGTTTCCGTTATTTAACTGCAATTTGCGTTTACGAATGAGGCCGTCCCCCGCGATCGCACCCCGCGGGGACGAGATATACCTACGCACAGGTGGTAGCCGGGGTTGCCGGCTTGTGGTTAGGGGAGCGCTAGTGCGCTCCGGTACCGCACAGCACCGTACCGCATCTCATGGCATTGGCAGCAGCGGCGGCGCGGAGGGGCGGGGGAACAGGGATTACCGGGGTATGTGTTTGAGAGTGGGAAGAAGAGATTCTTTGATGCTGTGTAGGAAAGAATACAGATTTTAACGCGCCCATCTGTTGCAGTTTTGCAAATAATTACTGGGGGGGGAGCAGTGCCACTTGTGAACTTTAACGCAAAATAAAAGGTCGCGAATATTTATGCTTTTTTTTTAAATATATATATATTATTTTCCCCCCGGAGGTTCACCCCGGCGCCATCCGAACAGTGAAAGTTAGTTGCCGGCGTCCCTAGCTGCGGCGGAGGGGCCGGAACCACCTTCCGCCTGCGCGGAACCCCTCGCATAAGTAAAACCCC